>JAOEHX010059251.1:0-12685 GCA_025448015.1 Bolborhynchus lineola
GGGATGGGGCAGCCACAGCTTCTCTGGGCACCCTGTGCCAGCGCCTCAGCACCCTCACAGGGAAGAGCTTCTGCCTAGTGTCTAATCTACATATCTTCCCTGTCAGTTTAAAGCCCCATTCCTCCTTGTTCTATCTCTACTTGTCCTTGTAAAAAACACCTCTCCAGATTTCTTGCCAGGCCTTTTAGGTATTGGAAGACTGTTATAAGGTCTCTCTTGGGCCTTCTCTTCTCCAGGCTGAACAAGGCTGATCCTATACCTTTCTAGAAAAACATATGCACGTAACACACTTGCTATATGCAGAAAGTTAGAGTTTGAGTATAGCTCAAATATTTGAAAAATGAAATAACCTAATTTCAGTGCAAAGTATAAACATTCAGCCTCATTTGCTTTGGAAAGCACCTTTTACATGAATAACTATTAATATAGCTGGCATCTTACCTAGTGGTTTTCTTTTTGTTATGTGGCAAAGGAAAACCATGATTATGCTTTATCATTGCTTTAGCCAGGAAATTTGCACTGATGTGAGACCTCGAAAGTTATATTAGCTGGAGGGAGACTCTTACAGTTCCCTTTATAAACAGGATGTCTGTGAAACCGGTTGGTTGTTTACAAGTCATAGGTTCTTCAAGAAGCAGTTGGAGGCTGCAATCAGCTGACACTATTTGAGCAGATGCCATGATTTTTCCTTCCTTGTCCTTGTCAGGACTGTGGAGCTGAGCATTTGTAGCCAACTTATTAATTGATACTCCTAGTGTAAGTTTTCAATACTGAAATTATCTGGTAATATTGAACCTGGGTTCAATAGACAAATGTACATGAATGTACAAGTGAATAATGTTAATAACTCCTATCAGCTGCTTAAAACTGCAGATTTTATTAGGAGAATAAACAGAAAGTGAGTTACAGAAACTAAAAGCAATGTGTTTGGGTTCACACAGTGAGCCAGTGAGAGTCAATGCTCAGCTCTTCTATTCCTCAGCTTTCTCTGCTCATGGCTGGACCACATGTTGTTGCTAGCAAAAACAAGCTGGACAAAGGGTAAATAGGCAAAGAGTATTTCTGTGCCTGAGGGAGAAGGGAGAAACTTTGAGAAAGAAAGAGTTTTAATCTCTCTTGAGCACTAAATCTGATTTTGAAAGAGTGTGGTATTGCTGCTCATCTGTTTAAAGAAGAACACGCATTTCTGATTCTCCAGAATTAACTTCTGATTTTTTATTTATGGAAGCATGGCTACAGTCCACTCTGAAGAGAACAGAACCACAACTATGCTTTAAACCTTCAAACACTTTAAACCTTTCCTTATAGAGCAGACATTTACTTTCTTACAAGCAAATGAAAGAGACTGACAGACCAAGCAGAAATGTCTGTCTGCGAAGGCAGTGTTACCTCGATAGATGGCTGTTGGGCTGGTAATAAAACCTTCAGGTTTTATTTATTTTCTTAGCAAGGACAGCTATTGGGAGATTTTTTGAGATGCTGAGAAGACCAACATTCTAATAAATGGAGTGAGGAGCCACGTGAAATGATGGCATGGGCATTAAGGACCACACTACAAAATAAAGGGGTTGCCTGTGAAGAAATCATGAGGGAAAACCAGGGGGTTTTTAATTGATGTGTCTTGAAGTAAGTCTCTTTTATCCTGATGGAGCCTGAAGCTGGCTGCATGCCTCAGCACCGCAGGGTTGCCCACCAGGCAGGGCTGCACCACTGGCTGCCGGGCTCCCCGGCACCACAAGCAGGGCTCTGTAAACACCATCTCATTAAAGCTATTTGAAAAGCAAACTGTCGTAAATTAGAGCTGGGAGTGATGTTTGCACAAGGTTTATAGGCAGTGGAATTCGCATTCCCAGCAGGTCACAGGCGGGATGAGCTTGTGGTTCATATCTGATCCCTTGCATGTGGTTCACCTCTACTGCTGTCGCTGATGAGCAAAGGCAATGCTATTTATGCAGGAGTAAGTATTTAAATACTAGAAAGTTTACATCAGTAGCAACCAACACCCACTTCCAATTATCTCAGAAATTGCAAGGATTTTATTTTCCCAGATTAATGATTCTCTGGGGAATTTGGCTGGCTGGCTGGAATTTACTGGGTCTTGCTTTGCCTTTCTCTACCCTACTGTTCTGTTTTAAGCTTCTGGTGTTTTCCAGGGCATTTTCAACATTGCCTTTTAAGTATTTTTTTCTTTCGTGACAAGTAGGCAGGAGGAATTTACACATGATTGGTCGAAATTACAACAAATATTTTCCATTGCAATTACAAGGTTGGCCTCATACAAATTATTTATGGAAAAATACACTTAATGCTATTACCCAGATTTTCCAAGATAAACGAGGATGAAGCTGAAGTTGCACTGTAATCCATTAGTCTGGTATGTGTGATGCATCACAGTTAGAAGCGAACCATGTAGAAAGTAGCTGTAAGTGATCCTGCAGCTGACCTGAACTTTTTAAGCTATTTTTCCACTACCAAAGTGAAGATAGATCTGCTACAACAGAAGAAAACTTTATAGGCACATCACATCCTTCTTCCCTGCTGTGCTGGCCCTCAGGTTGCTTAGGCACAGTCTGCCATGCAGCCCTGGAGGCAGTAGGTGCTTGCGGATATGGGAAAGCTCACGGCATGGAGCATTTCACACAGGAGAATATGACACTGGAAAACTCCTCATTTGTCTGAGTGGATTCTTAAGTGCCTTGAATAACCAACACTACACTGCAGTGAATTGCGGACCCACACAATGAGCTGTATGAACAGGTAAAGAAGATGATCACTGGTGAACCTCGTATCTACCTGATTCTCCTCCTTATGGCTCAGAGCCCTTCACCCATGTTCTCAGACTACTAACTGCTCAGGAGAGGAAAGCACTTTTCCACCCTGCTCAAATCGTATTCACCAAGGTCTTGAAGCAAAGCGCCTGCTGAAGCAAGAACCAAAATAACTGCAGCTCTGGGATTAAAGCAAGCAGTGGCTGACAGCTCATCTTGTCATAAAAGTTCAGGGAAGATGATCTGCTGCCAAAGACTGTATTCATATTAATTAATGAAACCAATCACGACACATACTCACAGCTGTTAAAAAGCCCAGCAGTTCTTAGCTGCAACCTGAATTCCACATACGGCAATGTCATTGGTAGGAAAGGCATTGTGAGTGAAGTCTCCTTTTTCCTCTGCACTTCAGACGAATATATGTGATTTAAATAAAATGTGCCTGTAAAAATCCTTCCGTTTGGTGATGTGCTGCCTGCATGTCTGGAAGCACACTCAGGAAGAGCCTTAGGCAGTCTGCCTCCCCCTCCCCCCCGCCTGTTAGTATTGCAAAGGGTATGGAAATCAAATACCAAAATGAGGGTGCAGCAATGGCAGCTTTGGGCAGTCATTGTCTCTTGCATGAATATAGCACCATGGGAGACTTATGATACCGTATTTTGACCAGGGGCAGAGTCTGGAAGACCATTGCAATCTTTGGAAAAAGGGAGGCAGATATAGAAATAAGAAAAGAAATCCCAAGCTTGCAGCAAGTGTCTCTGGCGGACTTGAAGCACAGGTAGCATGTGCAGGCAGAAAAGATACTGAGCATCATTTCTTCTAGATCTCCATTCTATGTCCCCTACAGGGCTCTTCTCTAATGACTGGACAGGGTGCCCTGAGAAGCTGTAGCTGCCCCACCTCTGACAGTGTTCAAGGCCAGGTTGGATGGGGCTTGGAACAATCTGCTCTAGCAGAAGGTGTCCCTGCTCATGGCAGGGGTTGGAACTGGGTGAGCTTTAAGGGCCTTTCCAACACAAACCAGTCTGGAATTCTTTGACTTGATGCCTATGGCTGCTCATCACAGTGGGCTCAGTTTTACTTCATATCTTCTGCTCCTCTGATCTTGCTGAGTACCCTTGGCTCTCTTCCACATTCCCAAATTGCTGTCTTGGCAAGAGGATTCATGTGCTTGGTTTGGTCTAAAGCTATCAGTATGTTGAGATATCAGCTAGCTAAACAGAACTGAAAACTGTTAAATCCACAGTGCAGATTTTCATCTCTAGAGTTACTAATTTGGCCATGCTTTCAGTATTCAGCCAATTTTCATACTGTGTGAGAGGGATTTATTTGCCAACTTGATTTTTCCATTCAGTTCAAATGGAATCCATCAGCTGTTCCAGCATCACTAGGATGAGGGCACTGCAGATGGACACTCATCTGGGAAGGCGAGGCAGACAGTTTGGTGACAATGGAACAGGCGTTTCCAAAGACTCTAATAAATACATTGTCTTCCACAGGCCTTGAGGGAGCAAGGATGGAAAAATGATGCCTCTGAAATCCCCCCGGCAGTTTCAGTTTGTTGGAGATAATCCAGGTGTATATGAAGGGTGAGACATCTTTGGTATAATCACAGTTTTCACATGAGTGTTTGCAAGTGATTACTACATTTTATAAAGCATCATGAACTCATATGAGTGCAATCTCACTTAAAATACATGTAAAGTACCCTTAAAACCTGAAGCTGTCACTTGGCATTAAACAATCAGAATATGTGAGTGCATGATGGAGTTCTCTGGAGAGAAGGGAGCTAAGTTTTCATTTTTTGCCAAAGAGGCCTTTGGTAATGCTCTCTGCAAACAATCTGGAGCCTCTTGTGAGTTTCTGTCAGGATTTTGTCCAAAGTGAATAAAATACAGATGATGAATGTGTTTGAAAATACATGTTTATAGTCAGAAAAAGCATCTTATTTAATACAGCATCAAATCACCTGCGAAACTGGGTGGGAAAGATAAGTATGGTGCAGTTTTATTCCTATGTAAACCAACCTCAAAGCTCAGGTCTGCAGATATGCCCATGCCCTGGGTGTTCAGCCTTGCTGGAGGTTTGTTGATCTCACTCCAAAACTACACATCTTCTGAGATTCCGCATGGAATGGAGGCCTGAGACTGTGGCCACTGAGAAGCAGAGAGGAGCAATGAAGCAGAACAAAATCACTGGCGCTAAGGCAGGTCTCTGCAGCAAGCTTTGTATTAAAGTCTGTGAAAGTGACACTGAAGCATCAGGGAACCTGCTTGACTCCATAATGCCTCACCCTCTGGAGAAGCAACTTGGTCTTCTCTTTACCAGCCCTCTGAGTTCAGCCTCTCCCCTAATAAGCTGTGGTCAAAGCCATACAACATCATAGCCTAAGAAGAGGCCCATCCCAAGGCTAACAAGTAGGCACCACAAGCAGGAGAGGAAGAGAAGCTCATAAGCAATAACAGCACATAGCAGCATCCTTAAAAACACCATGAGAGTTCTGAAATCACTTAGTACCAATTTTGATATCAATCCAGTTATAGCAGTAAAAAAGAAGTAAGAAACTCATTTGTCTGGATACTGTTGCAAAGGAGACAGCAGTTCTATTAGTCACAAGTGATTTCTTTTAAAAACCAGTATTATTATTGTTATTATCATTATTTCTCAGATAAGCCATTGAAGTCCTGATGGAAAGAAATACTTCTGAGAAGTACTTGCTACTCAGCTGACAAGCTTATTTGGCCTCAAGTGAAGCTAAGGTATTTTACTTGGACTGTGCTTCCCATAACCAGTATGAAGCAAGCAAAACCAATCTGAGCTGCACTATGGGGTGTACTTGGCAAAGTTTCAATATTTCTAAAACTCAAGTTCAGTAACCCAAATGTTAGTGATACTCTTTGTGATAGAACTCTGTTGAAGTCAATAAGTGCTGATTCCACTAATGACTGAGTTATACAACCACATTGCAAGACATAAACTGTGTCTAAGAGATCTTATAGCTTAAACATACAAATGGGGTTAAAAAGGGAGATGCTGGTCTCCCAAAAGTCCATTTTAATCTAAACTCCTCTATGATTTTTGGAAACTACATGCATAAGATAGATTTAAAACTGCAAGGCAATTCTCATCATCCTCCTTCCTTGGCAGAATTAGGGTGGAAAAATCAGTGCATTTCAAATAATTGGGCATTTGTGATATGAGACGGCAAAATATTCTCTGGAACTTCATGTTATTCCACACATTAGTAAACATCTGCATAGCCTTAAAGCTTTCACTGCATCCTTAGAGTCTATTGTATCACCTTTCAAACGTGCTGGCACAAGCCCTTTTTTAATGGCTACAAGACAGGTTCAAACCAGTTTATAACACAGTTGTGAAATCACATTGGCATATCCGGTAATGTAAGTACGACTATGACATGAATATTTTATGTCTTCACTTGAGAGCTTTTCTTCCCCCTAAATCCTGAATTTTCTCTGTTTTCATAAGTTAATGCATTATGGAAGAAACTTCCAGCATATTCTCAAAAATCTGTGATTATGAAGATAAACAAAATCAGCTCTTCCCACCTTTAAGCGAATACACTAGCTATAGATAATGAAACATCACTATATTACATTGAATCTGCTTGGATCTGAAAATAAGCTACGCAGAGACATAGTTATCATACGGAAGTACCACATTATGCATTTATTCACCAAAATGAATCACAACCATAAATACAACTTGTGTCTGAAAGGAATAATTCCTTACTGTTCTGTCTTTAAAATGCAATCTGTACATACAGAAATTTTAAGGACTGCTCTCTGCTGGTGTTGCATTGCCAGCTCTATTGTATTTAGCGTAACAAAGACTATTACATTTACATGTTACGTTCAGTTCCCAATGGACTTTTATCCATGACTTCTCAATCTACACTTAAGCTGTGGAAATTGAAGAAATCCCAGGAAGAAAGGCTTTTGAGTGGGTTTCAGACAAAATCCTCATTGCATTTCCCTGCTGCTGCCTGGGATGTATTAAACATATTGCTCACACTTTGCATGGCACACGTACAGCCAATTCTGGTCCAGGAAATAGCAGACTGAAATGTGAGAGTCGTTACGTTTTGAAATTCAACTGTTGGCAGGTAGGTGATGTCCATGGGAATTTGCTGGAAGTGGCTGTTTCATACCAGTGAGCTGAAAAGGACATTCCAGCAACGCATCACCCGCAGCCTGGTTGTGTGCACAGCAGAGGCATCTCATCCCATTTTCTCCAACTGTTCCATAAAGCTACTGTCATCCAGTCACCTCTGTTGCCTTAACGCTGGCTCAGGCTTATAGCTAAAATAGAATACTGACCAAATTTGCTCATTTTTGAACAATGCAAAATACTCTAAACCAGCAGCTAATGCAGACCTCCAGTCAAATGCTGACAGATCAATCAAAAGTAAATAGATATAGTATTAGTTCTCCTTTTTGTACTGTTAGGATTACAGATTGGTTAATCACATGGCAGCCTTTTCAGTCTCTTTCCTAGCGATAATCCTGCTGGCTTTGATCCAGCAGTGGCTGCCAAATGCCAGGGCAATGTGTTGTCAATATGAAATCTACAGGCATTGTAGGGTATGCAGAAATGTAGTTCCCAGCACAAAAAAAAGAGGAGAGAACTATTGTAAAAATGCCAGAAATTCTTTTTGGTTTGTTTATGTCATTGGCTAATGTTGGTTTCTTAAAATGCTTTCTTCTCGTCCGTTCAGCATGGGAGGGAAAAATAAAGAAAACTCTGGAAAAGAGTAGGTATTTTTCATTTCTCCAGCAGAAATGGACTGATGCAGACGCATCTGATTCAAATATCCCTAAATAATAATGATGATGGGTGCAATCTCTGCTCCACATTCAATGTATTTCTGCCATGAACTAAGCCATCACCTAAGACGATGCCTTCAGGATGCTCAAAACATGAAAATCCCACAATTCTATTTCTTGCAAAGAAGAAGATTCATATAAGGAAAATGATATCACAGCACAAGGAAGTACAAGAGAACAAGGAACTTTTGTTTCCATGGCAGTCTGTACTCCTTCATCAGGCACAAGCACAAAGGCAGTATGCTGAACGATTATCTGAAGGTCATGTTGTTCTTAGGAGAAAAAGTTAGAGAGAATACACTGAGCTAATTTCACCAGTAAGGATGCACGCTGCATTCCCAGCCAGTTAAAATAAGCAATTGCTAAAGCAAATAATTGCCTCCATTAAGGTCATCTGTTTATTTTAGTTCATTTTAAAACCTACTTACCTAAAGGAAAGAGCAGAGTGTGAAGGAGGGGAGCATATAATCTTCTTTAGACTCGCTTTATTTCATATCATTATTTGATATGCTCAGAGATAAATGTTAAGATCCTGTGTATGTTTGGCATCCATCATCTGGTAAAATAATGACATTCCCTTTAAAGTCAATGGCTTTGTTTCTAGTCATTTTTGATGTGAGAGCCACTGTTTCAAGGCCTTATCAACAAGTGCAAATAGGCTTTTACACGCCTGGATACCCCAGGGATGCACACAGTGTACACAAGTAAGCAGAAGGACAGCTAGCTAGTACCTGCCTCTGTTACATACGTAAGAAACAGACATCCAAGAGACACATAAATGTTAAACACAGCTTACTTTGTATTTCCAGTGTCAGTTTTAGGTTTCTATTTCCTTTAAGGTGGTTTGACCTTGTTGACAGCAGGAGCAAATGCATTATGAGGAAAAGAAAATGAGTGTTTAAAAAGTGCAATTCTATTTCCTTGCTCCACTCTGTGCTCCATGATTTACTACAGATCTGAAGTACAAAAGGAACAGAAACTTTACTGGTTTACTGGTGTTCAGAGGGAAAGTTATTTTTAGTGTTGTTTTCATGCCAAGGCATATAGAAACCTTATGTGCTACCTCGGAAAGTTACCATGGAATTGCAAAGAAAGAGGGAGACCTATTTCTTAATCTTTTCTTTCCAACCAAGTTGGAAGAGTCACAGAGCACTCTGAAGTTGAATCAGGCATAAATGTGCAATCATTGATTGCGTAGTATAAATACAAATTAAGATCTTGGGCAAGGACTGTGACTACACATACAACTCTACCGCTCTTCACTAAAAATGTGTTCCCCAATCTGCACTTTGCAGAATCGCATTTAGGTTGGAAAAGACCTTGAAGATCAAGTCCAGCTTGTACGTCAGGACTGCCAAGACCACCACTAAACCAGGTCCCAAAATGCCACATCTACATGTCTTTAATATGCTTCCAGGACAGCCTGTTCCAGTGCTTCACAACCCTTCCAGTGGAGAAATGTCTGCTCATATCCAGCCTAAACCTCCCCTGGTGCAGCTTGAGGCCATTTCATCTTGTCCCATCCCTTGTTCCTTGGGAGCAGAGCCCAGCCCCCTCCTGGCTTATCCTCCTCTCTGGCAGTTGTAGGGAGTGATAAGGTCCCCTTAAGCCTTCTCTTCTCCAGGTCCCTCAGCCGTTCCCCATCACACTGTGCTCCAGGCCGTGCACTGGCTCCATTGCCCTTCTCTGGCCCTGCTCCAGAACCTCAATGTCTCTCTTGAAGTGAGGGACCCAGAACTGAACACAGGATTCGAGGTGCAGCCTCCCCAGCACCCAGCACAGGAGGACAATCACTGCCCTGGCCCTGCTGGCTATATTATTGCTGATACAGGCCAAGATGCTGGTGGCCTCTTGGCTGCCTGGGCATAAGCTGCTCATGTTCAGCTCCATCAGCCAGCATCCCCTTTTCTGCCAAGGAGCTTTCCGGCCACTCTTCCCCGAGCCCATAGCATTGCATGGGGTTGTTGTGCACCACAGCGGAGCACTCCTCTGCTGATCGTGCCAGAGCTGGAGCCACTTGCTTAGACAACTTCATGAAGTTATGGCTGTTGACAACCAGATAGAGAGAAACACGACTGCAGAGATGTTAGGAGAAAAGCCTAGTTCTCCCATACACAAACCACTAGTTCCACTAAAGCCATATAGTGCCAAAATGGTACATGTGAGACAAGAGCTGTGAAACACCATCTCGAGGCAAAAGAAGGACAGGGAAGAGTGGCTCACATGTGCCCTCCAGCTGCTGGCACTGAGCATCTCCAGCTCCAGGGTGACACTGGAACTTGCTAGGCTAAAGGTAACTTCTCACCTGTGTTTAGGGGGAAGGGGGAGCTGCGAGTGCCTCTGTTTCCAGGGGTGTTGTTGAAACTGACCCAAAATATGCAGCTTGAGAAGTGTTAACTCAACTTAGCGGTTAAACCATCATTCAAAAAAGTACTTCTTGGGAACAGAGGAAGCCCTGCTCATTTGCAGATAACGGCATGTGTTTCACTTCAGCAGCATAAAGATTTAAAGCAAAGAGTAGAATGACTTACACCTTATGACTGGCGTTAGTCCAGGAGGGGAGGATAATGCTGGTTACAGTTGTTGTATAAAATGTTAGTTTGCTTTATCTCCTTCCACATCAACTGAAGCTTTTGAAAGCTGTTGTGATACTTCACAGGCAAAAATAAGAACAGCACTTAGGCCCAAAACATCTGAGCCTTCAGTGAACTTAATACTCTAAGAAGAAAAAAAACCTTCTTTCCTGTAAGTTGTAAGTTGCTCAGATGATGACTGACAGGAAAAAAACATCTCACGGTGAGGAACACCAAAATTCTGCCTAGAGACAGACTTGTGTGTGGTTTTCCAGCTGGCTGGATGCATGCATATCCCATTATGAGGGGTGGGTGTGGAAGGCAGAGCAGTGCATCCGTATCCATATAAAGTATTAGAATTCAGGAGAAAGAAGTACAGGGGGGTGATTATTCACATGGGTTGAGACACAGGAATACATGTTGATAGGTAAGTTTGGATGAATAAATCTTAAGGCAAGAATGCTTGGAGTGAAAAGAGAGTTGTTTGTGGTAACTGTAAGAAGTGAAGGAGTGGGTATGGCACCTCCTGAAGTTCTCAAAGTTCTTACCTGCAGAAGTGGAGGTGCGCCAGCAAGCCTGCCACTTCTTGAGTCCCTTCTTGCATCCTGCTGGGTACATTCCCATGGCTGACCACAAACAGCTCACCAAGCTTCTCTTCTGGCTCAGGGGTCCCAGCAGTCACACTTAGGGATGGTTTCTCCTGTTCCCAGCATGCTGATGTGCTGGCCTTTCACTTGGTGATGAGGCCCTTGCAGGGACTCCCAGCTAACTGCAATGAATGGAAACTTCTCTGAGATCCTCAGTGCTTTGTAATACACCAGAAAATCCAGAAATCATTAGGGGTGAGATGCAGGAATGAGGCAAAATGCTGCCTGTACATGGCTTGGCCCCTAATTGAAGTACCAACACCTCACTTAAATGACATGAAAACACAGCAAAGAGGTACTGGATACATGAATAAGAAGGCATTGTGATGAGTGAGATGGGTAACATTTGGGTAGATATTTGTGTCACTTAAACATATTCTTTTACATACATGAAATAAATACATGTCTGTTACTGACAGATGTTTTGCTGCTATGCTTTATGCAACTATATCTATGTACATACAGCTATTACGCATACTCACCTTCTACAGAGGTCCAAATCCAATATACCACATTTAGTATACATATATATAATAAATGAAAATATATAGAATAAGTTAAAAAAATAAAGCCCATGCAGTTGTCTCTTTATAGACAGAAAAGTTATTATATGGGAGAGAAAATGCATAATGTTTACATACATAAATTATTGAAATCTATACATTTAAAGTTAGCAATAGCAAATAATGTAAAATTCCCCCTAATCACATTCCTCATTCTCTTCTGTTAGAGTACTTTTGACTCTATATTTTATGAAAACACTTCTTATTATGCTTGGAAATGTAAATCCTCTCCTGTTTCTACTCATCCTTTGACTACTACAGTGAGTTAAATAATAATTTGTAGCTAAAGCTCCTTTAGTTACTGGAAAAACAGATCATTAATGATGCCATGGAAAAGACTATTTTTCTATTACATCTCTAGGCATGTGAATGGCCACAGTATTTGCAAAAGAGTGATTGTGCTGCAAAAGGTAACAGACTGATGCCTATTTTTTGCAGCTTGTGCTCTGCCCTTAGAAGTTAGGAGCAAGGAAGGAGAGGACTGCGTAATTTGGAAAGGGAAAACAGGGTAAGAACATCTGTGAAATCACTAAGATGGGATATACAGGATATGCAGTATGCCACTGAATACAGGGAACAAGCAGTCTGTTTCACACACCATATCCAGTGGTTCTTAGCTCCCACATTGTACCCAGTCGTTGCACACTCTGTGCCAAAGGGGACATCGCCATCAATTCCAGACGAAGCTACCTGAAAAATTTGATGGGAAGCATTTTTTCATCAAATGAAATCAAAATAAAATACACAATTCAGTAAAGCAGTGAAAAAGCAAAGTGTGTTTCATTGTAGTTTTAGAAAATGAAAATGTCTATGTTTAAAATAGAAAAAGTCATAGTTTCCAGATGTTAAAACATGTGAAACTGAAGGATGACAATACAATTGCTGGTGAAAACGTATTTTCATTTGTCTTGTTTGAAAACAGTGTTGTGGTTTAAGCCCAGTCGGCAACTCAGCCACGTAGCCCTCGCTCACTGCCCCCTCCTTCCTCTCCCCTGCTCCCGGAGGGATGGGGAGGAGAATTGAAAGAATGTAACTCCCATGGGTTGAGATAAGAGCAGCCCAGTTACTGAGGTATAACACAAACCACTGCTGCTGCCACCAATAATAATAATGATAAGGGAAACAACAAGGGCAGAGAATACAACCGCTCACCACCCACCGACCGATACTCAGCCTGACCCAGCAGTGATCTCACCCTTACGGGTAATCACCCCCAGTTTATATAGTGGGCATGATGTGCTGTGGTATGGAATACCTCTTTGGTCAGTTTGGGTCAGGTGTTCTGTC
>JAOEHX010059254.1:5916-18363 GCA_025448015.1 Bolborhynchus lineola
ACATGCAGGCAGACGGAGAGAACACGACTGGGAGAGCACAAACAGATAATTTCGAACATCTTTTCAAATGGAGGAAAAAAGAGCATTTGCAGCTCCTAATGGAAACCCCACCGATTCTAGTTTTAACCAGCAGATGGAGCTTACGTGAAACAAACAAGCGGAAAAGATGCATACTCATGGCACAAAGCTGTGTTTTGGGGCGCTGTTGTCTACAGGACTGGAGGAGGACATGGGGAAAAAGCTGTAAGATTCTGGCCAAGGCAGGATCGAACAGAGGAGGGAGGGCGGGCAGCGTCCATGCTGTACATGTAGCAAAAGGGGAAGAACATGGCTGTAGCTAAACTAATCCAGACTTTGAGAAATACAGGAATACAAAAGGAGTCACTAGTATTACAAATACACCTGTCAATTGCAGCTGCTGTGAGAAAGTCTGAGATTCTGCTGTGAAATTACCAATCCTGTATTTAAGATAACCTGTTTCAGCCTCACATGCTCTCTTCACGCGCGTCCTCGATTGTGTATGCCTGATCCTGCACTCCTAATGTATCTCCAAATTCCTGGTGAAGTCAGCCAGTGTTACAGAAGTGCTGGAACAATAGGAGGTCCCTGCAAACCAGAGACATCTTTCTGTGTCCATGAAATAAACAGCAGAAGGTCAGCACACCAATTTAGGAGATTTTTTACCTTTCTGTGCTGAAAAAGCTACTTGCAAGGGCCATTTTAGTGGCAATAACGTAACTTTCTGTATCAGTTTGGCAAGGCTGAGGCTCCTTGTGATAAGCAGTGGTTTAGAGGGGGGATGATTACAGCCAGCACGTGCACACAGCTGTATGACTTGGTAGCAGGCAAAATGCTATGTAGTCTCATTGTCCCCTGGGCATATATGGGCTTTGTCTGCCTCTAAGGAGGGAAGGATCGCTGTTAAAAGATCGAAGAGGGAAAGGTTGATTTGCTGCAGCCTGATGCTTAAATTCCTGTGCTGAATTTAGCCCTCTTGGGCCTCAGCTGTTGTTACCTCTTTCTTCCTGATTTTGCTGATGATCTTATCAGTCCTGGCGCATATTTTCCCCTAACAATCAGCCTGAATGACCCTACCAGAATACATCTTTCCAACCTTTGAATCGCTCTCTCTTGTTTACCTTTCAGCTTTAAACTTTCTACCTTACTTAATCCAGACCAAGGCTGTGACACAGATCTCACTTTTTTATCCTGTTCTCCTTGACCTGACTAACACTCCCATCTTCCGTGCTGCCGTTCAATGACCTCCCCATTCCAGCATGCAAGCCCAGAGCCCCTCCTTTATTCAAGTCAAAGAGCTGCTTTTCTCAAGAGGCCTCCCCATGGAGATAATGAAAAGCAGATTAAGAGATTTAAAAAAGGAGTTGGCTCCTTTGGAATGGTCAGTGCACTTTCCCTTTCTATAACCATCCCCTATACTGTAAATTTTCCAAATCAGTGTTTGTCTTGATGTCTCTGCCTTGACCTCAGCAGGACCTAAGCTGTTGGGCCCCAATCCTATGCATGCATATGTATGCCATGTCTGTCTGCTATCAGTGACAGTCACAGACAGAGTGGTGAAGGAACAAGCACATTTATGCAATAAAACCAAATCTGGCATATATTCTTGCCAAACAATACCGTGAAAGTGTTGGAAAGAGCTAAAGTTAACATTTTCATCCTTGTTCTTCGGACACAGAAAGAATGGCAACCTCTAAGGCAAGTGAAGCGGCAGCTTTGTTGACAACGCTTGGGTTTTGGACTGATTTTGGGTATATGAGAATATTGAGGGGAAGTACCAGGTAAAATGTGATGTGAATCTACAGAAAAATAACAAAGAGCCATCAGCACAAGTACATCCCAGTGGTGCTTTGCCAGTATCCTGCCTTTTTCTTAAGCGGCTGAATTTCAGGCATCAGAAACAGAAGACGCTTTGTCTGGGCTTTCCCATGTAATCAGCAACCTCTCTCCTGCCTGTCTTAGGGCTCTATTCACTTTATTACTATTAGAGTATCCCCTAGAGACAGACTTGGGAGGCATTCACCCCCAAATGTCCTGTTACCTTAAAGCTGTTAGTTGTTTTCTCCACAATGCATTACATGCTTTAATCCAGGTTATGTGAGAGTATGAAATGTGGCTCACAAGTTATATGTATACAGAAGAAAATACAAAGTTGATATAAAAGAGCTTTACTGTTGGGTTTGATCATTATCCAGGGGAAGTAAAGTCCCCAAACCAGGTGCTTTCCTCTGAAAGCAATTTCAAGAGGGAACTTTGTGTAGCAACTGAAGCCTTAGCTGGAGGTTGCAAATATCTAGCAGTTCATCAGCTGGATAGAACGAGGGGAATTCATTGGGCCTAATCTGAGCAACAGGTAGAAGTAAGTCATCCAGACTGCTCAGCAGTCAGGGTGAGGAGCCCCACACGCATTCCAATATGACATACATCGATCATTTTCTGGTTTAATCATTAAATCAACAGCTGAAAGAGGAAGTACACCCAACCGATATCAACAAAGAGACTCCATTCCCCTTTGGCTCAGCTAGCAGTGCTTTCCTGTTGTGCCAAAGGAACAACCTCCTCCCCTTTCCGAGGCCTCTCCTCCCAAGGAACAGACATCTAACTCAGGGAGCGGGAAGCCTCTTTCAGCATGCCAGCTGGGAATCAGGGCCCTGGGCTCAATCCCAGCACCTGTGCCTAGTTTTCTTACAGAGCACAGCCAGCTGCTCTTCTAGGTCTGCAAATGTCCTCTATACCCTGTTTCTTTTCATTTCTGTGTATTCCTTTGCCTGAGCAATGCAAATGTGTTGCTTAGATTTGGGTTTTTTGCAAATGCACTATTTTACATTTACTTTAACTTGGTCAATGTAAAGGATCATCTCAGGGTACTGGCAAATGGAGCCATGTTTTCAGTAAACCTTAAACCAGGGCTGTTGAAACAGTAATGCCCAGAACCCCAGTATATATCCCTATTTCTGAGGGAATTTGAGGGTGAGCAGGATAGAAACTAGTGCCATGGGGCATGGGAGGAAGAAGTGGTTTTGATGACTGGTGTTTGTCAGCAAATTTCTCTGGCAGTTATACACGGTAGTAGACAATATAGTTGACCGTGAGGGTTCACAGGCATTAGATAATTGTTTTGGCTCTGACTTAGTTCGCAGCATGTTAGAGTAGTCATTTCTGTCTGTGACAACGAGCTATCAACTGCACACTTCCTGTGTGGAAATAATTATGCATCTTTTCCGAGTCTGCATTAAATTCTTACTTATCCAACAGTTCTTACACAGAGAGGCAGGGTTAGAGTTAAGAGAAGACCGTTGTCACTGCTAATAGTGACTCTGAAAAGCCTTCATATAATTCAGAACTCCTAGTATAAACAGGAGCCAGACTGGGGCCTGTATTCTGTGCTGCAACAGGAAAAGGGACACGTAGGGGTCTGAAAAATAATGAAGGTGAGAAGACAGTGAGTAGGAAATGGTTATCAATGCTCATAATACTGTATTAATTCAGTCAGTTCATCCGGGAGCAGGGTTCAAAAAGGAACAGAAGGAAATACATTTTCATATGAACGTGTTGCCACAGGATGTTTTTTAACCCATAAATAAATAGGTTCAAAAAGGAAACAGACACAATTCAAGGGAACTATGCTTAGTGAAGTCTCTGACACATTCTCATCTAGATGCAGTTCTGGTTTGGAAGTTAGGAAGTCTCTAACCTACTGATTTTCAGATGGTGGAATGACATACATGGGTAAAAGCTACTTTTCCTATGTTCTGTTTCCAATTCTGAGCATCCATTACTACTTCCCTTCTTGGTTTCCCTTGAGAGAAAGACGTGCCCGAGCCTGCTTTGAATTAGAAAAGTCTTCTCCATGCTGCTTAAATAGAGGTGAGAATAAGAGACCATAAATGCCCATGGGCAGCTAAGGAGAACCATGTGATATGAGGCCTAAATTGGAACCAAGGAGGTGTGTGAAGGGTCACTGTTGGTGGGTTTTGAGGCACTTGACTTGAGGTGTGCATGGCCTGGCCCCATGCTGGGGGCTGTGGCAGTTCTGTTAGCCCTAGACAAGCATAACACTGTTTCTGCCATCCTTACAACTCCAGGTGATGCTGTCACCAACAAACAGGTTAATAGAGGTGGGGAGTTTTTGAATAGAAGTGTAAAGAAAGCCAGGTCAGAAAGGGAAGGATTTCAGTCCAGTTGGTAACTTACACAGAACTTCGCAGCATGAAACTCTACCGGGGGGGGGAACGCGGATCTTCTCCAGGTTTCTTACCACACTGTTTCCTCCTTGGCCTTTACAAAGCCGAACTTCTGCCATATTCCACCTGGCTACAAATTACAGTCTATCTCCCTCTAGTGGGTAATTGCCCGTGAAAGCCACGAGGAGACACAAGTCACAGTTTTGCCTTGCACTTGCTTTCCATTATTATCTTCCTTTGGTTTGCTTTCTTCTTTTGTCTGTGTTCTTCCTCACAAATGTGTTCAGTTCTTTCTTGACACCATCCAACCATTGTGTCTACTCTTCCTCCATTCTCAGCCTACATGAGCAGTCAGGCTCTTTAAGGGGTTTCTATTTGATGTAAGTGGAAATGAAAGTAAAGAAACTGTCCAAGAATGAATTTAAAATTAAACGTTCTAGAGATGGGTGGTGTTTGCACAGAGGCACGCGTGCAACCCCCAGTATGATGGAGACTTAGAAATCTGGGGAAAAGAAAACCCTGAGACCTCCCTTAGCTATGTTCACGTGGTTGGTAATTTAATATGTGGAGCCAGTCGGAAGAAGTTTACAGTTGGGTTTTCTTATCCTTAAAGTTGATTTATTTGGGTGGAAAATCTTCTGCACTCTGGCTTAGTAGTTTGTTCGTTTTGCATTTGTTGTGACATTACCAAAATATTAACAGCAAAATACATAAGCCAGCTGTGGTATATCTGAAGTTAGCTGTCTAACAGCAACAGTTAACTACCAAAGAGTATTCCCAGAGCAGAGCTGACATTAATTGAGAAAGATAGTGCTCTCAAATATGTCGAGACAAGATACTATCATAAATTGGTTTAACCAGACCATGTCTTTTGTCTATGGAACTGCAGTTCTCTCCTTTGCAGAGCACATACGCTGGATCCTACTGCTGTTACCCCATTGAGATTAATGGAAGTATATTAGGGATGATTCTCAAAGGTGTTTCCTTTCTCTGACTACTCTTGAGTTTTTTGTCTAGTTAAACACATTTTAGACAAGATGAACAAGCCAGCATTGTCCAAATGAAAAATGAGACATCTAGTTGAAAGAATTTTTTTAGATAGGCTTTGATAATAATACATTTCTCGAGTGACAGTAGGCTTCATATTAATCATTATCTGTTATCTTTCTGTTTAAAACTTCAGATTATGTAAATAAACCAACAGGAAATACATTTTGCTCCAGCCCAAGTATTTTCCAGATTCCTTGAGGCAGTGACCTTTTTCTCAATTCTCTGTGTAATGGTGTTCCTCGAAAGTTGCTAATTCGAATCCCAACAGAGTCTTTATTATGGCAAACTTCAGTATCAAAAAGGAGAATGAATGAAATGAATACAAACTGGTATTTAACTGAAACAAAGTGTGATCACGGATTGTTTGTTCAGAGCAAATCCTGCCCCTACTAACAAGTATGCAATCCATATGTCTACATTATTTTGTGAAACAGCATCACACAAAAATAATGCTTCTGTATAGCACAGCAGGATTATCAACGGAGTTATTTTACTTACATGGATAAAAAATACTCTAGCTTTTACTCCCTTTATAACTGAGATGTCAACATAACTAATTTCATTTCACTGTAATAAAGATGAAATGAATTCCTTCCCTGCTCCTATGTCAGCAACAACATATTTTTATTCAGCTGAGACAGTTCATAAACCTGCTGAAGGTAAGAACTGCAGACAGCGGAGAGACAGGATATGGAGGCAGGGAGAAGGTACTGCAGAAGAAATGTATGGATCTTTGTCTCCAGAGCTTTACTTCCATTGATGTGCAGGACAAAAAGAACCCGGTGACAACCAGCTTTCCAGACCAGCGTGTATAGCTGACAGTAAGAAAATGTTCTTTTGCTTCCAAATTGAGTACATTTGTTCTAGAATTTATTAAGACACTGTAAACAAAGAAAGTCACAGTGCCACGTTCTTTATTTATGTTGGATGAGGGCTTCATCTGGCATAACGGAAACTAGAACGACTGCACTGGACTAAACCAAAGGCCTGTGAGCCCCTTTATCCAGTCTCTGGTCATAGTCAGAAAGGAATGCTTATGGAAAGAGTGCGAGGAATAGGGCAAGCATAGTGTTGCTGCCATTAGCCTGCTCTGCCTGCAGCAGCGGCTGTTGTATTTCATCGCTGTGATAAACACAGAAGATGGTCTAGTGGTCTGAGCACAGAGCTGGGAGCTATGAATCTGAGTGTTTCAGTCGTGCCTCTGTCACCAAGGTTACTTCTATATTGCTATGTCCCAGCTCATGTACGTGTGTGCTTGTGGCAAACCTGTCTTCCATCCTCTGCACTGCAGAGGCACACACAGCCCACGCTCACATTCATGCTGCAGTTGGCCAGGTCTGGTATTATGGTTTGGAGAGATTTGTTCTTCCCTAATGAGCTGCTTAACATCTGTGATTGTTTTCTAAAGAGCTACATGATATCCCAATGCATTTCTTACTGTGCCCCTTATCTTTCCCCCATTCCTTCTGGTTCCTCTAGTTTTCATGTAGTTATCACATTCCATCTTTGTGGCTCTTGTGCTTTCTCTTAAGCTTGTCATCCCTCAGTTCTTACACCCCAGAACAGCAGGCTCAGTGAGTGTAAAAACTGCAAATGTTTTCCCCAACTTTGTAGCCCAAGACAAGGTCAGTCTATCCAGTAGCATGGAGAGGCTGACTCTTTCAAATGACCCAGCTAAAACTGCCTGTAGAAAGGTGATGCTGTTACATTTCCAGGACAATCAGAAAGATGATGCTTAAGTCACCTCCTTAAAAATTTTGTTTATAAACTATGCTCTACTTTGCTTCAGGACTACTCTGAAACTCTCAGCACCATCAGATCATGCCTGAATGGACCCTCAGAAAACAAATTTATCAGCTGCAGGCCCACATCTGGTGAGCTCACAACTTCACCACTGCTCTTGAAACTCTGCCATCTCTTTGACTGTCTCCTCCAGTGCAACCATTGTTCCCACCTCCATGGGTCTGCTCTCCCTTTAGAAACACGATGGGGGGGGGCTGCATGCTCCATACTACTCATAACACCACAAAGCAGGCAGGTAGGGAGTTACCAGAATTCCTGTTTCCATCGTTAACTTGGGCATGTCCTTATTTCTGCAAGGTGATGCAAACTGCCTGGATGGAAGGGCAGCTTTGAGGAATTTCTCCCCAGATCTTTGCACCCAGGGTTGAGCAGAACCCTGGAGAGCTCCTCCTCCTCCTCCCTGTGGCCTCCAGCTGCGCTCCTGTGCAGGGCAGGGGCACACAGAAACTAGAGTAAGCCACATGCAAATCAGTGGTAACCAAATATGCCTAACCCAGGAGGAAGCTGGTGGAAGGAGCAGTCAGTGAAAGGTTAATAAACAAGCAAGCAAACAGGCTGGAATATACAGGCCCTGGTATATTGGCATGTCAGTGGAAGGCTGTGTATAGTAAATAAATAAGCATGCTTTAGCTATTTCCTCAGGGTTAAGTGAGTAGGAGTGTGTTCAAAGAGTAACATTTGCTTTATGCAGTACTGCAAGCACAGGTTCAATATATATATTAGGAAGTATTTATAGGTTGTATATGTGAGTGGTCAAGGAATTTAGACAACTTGAATAATCAGCAGCATACACCAAGTCCCATCAGTCTGATCCCAGTCCCAAGTTTCTCACTTCTCAGCGTTACAAATTCAAAGGCAATTAAAATGGCTACTTAGCTACGTTACGTTATTGTGAGCAGCATCACTTGTCAGGTATTTTAAGTATGAAAAGTGATGTTAATTGTTAGGCATTACTACCCAGGTAAAATTACACCCCCGTGTTAAGAAAACATAACAGTATACCATTAACTTTTACATTTCTACTACAAGACCTTTGTTATTACTTTGTTCATTAAAATTCTCTCTGCAATAAAGACGATTCAATGATTTTGCAAACCAATCTCATCCTTAGAAGGTTATAATTTGACAATTTCAAGGCTTCCCAACACAGACCCTTGTATATATGTCATATATCGCATTGCAGATTTCATCCAATAGCAGAAAATGTACTCTGAATGCAATATCATCTTATCAGTATTCTAGCACCATAAGCTTTCTCACTGCAAGCAGGGTACTGTTCATTACAATGAAACTGAAAATGGAATAACTGAAGGATTGATTTATATGACCTTCACTCAGGAATGTTCTAATTCTGACATAATCTCTCTGTCTGAAATCCTAAACACTGTATAATTCTGATTTATTACCCTTAAAAGAAGGAGCTTAGATGTATAGATCAACAGAATACCTAGCTTGAGAGAGAGTGGTGCAACAGCTCAGGAAGAAAATGCAGATTGATCATGTGACTTAACTCCAAACATTGTCTCAGCCAGCAAATCCAAGAACAGGGCTGACAGCAAGTGGAAAAACATGATGTGGATGTTTTCACAAATCCCCTCCATCGCTCAGAAATCTCTCTTGATTATATGTATATTCATATAGCAAAGATAAGAGCATGTTAATAAGTTAAAGCATGAACCAATCTGTTCACTGGAAGTTGCAGGGAATGTTTATTAAAACAGCTAATTTATAGCAAAATAGGGCCAGAGCTTGAGCCCGATACACTACACAAAAGGCTGCTTTACCAGGCAGCCCTGTCTGCCTCCACACCAGCAATATACCTGTTTTGTGCTACTCTGTCATAGTGCCTGCTTGCCACAGGGCCCAGGAGAAGCCTTATCAGTGGCATGAGGGTATGCTGGACCTGTCTCTGACTGCTAGGATGTGAAAGCCAGAGCAGCCCTACAGTGTGCTGCTTAAAAACAATCGCTGATACCTTTAAAGCGAAGTAGCTGGATCTGAATCAGGTGGAATCTGAATGGAAAAGTGAATCAGGTCAGTTCTCACTTCCTGTATTTTTTGGTGAGGCAAAGAGAGTGATTAGAACAAAGGGCAGATACAAACTATTCACAACAAACTGGTTGATAAATATATATTAAAAGGCCAATGAACACAGTTATTACCTTCCATAATTAAAATGAACAGGTCATCTAATTTTAAGCGGACTAAGAAACAGAAACCTGCCCCCAACCTGTGCCTTTTTCTTTTCTTAGTGTTGGGTGAAATAAATGTTTGCCTCCTTTCCTCTCACACACTCAGCTCACAGCTCCCACTTAGCCATTTCCGAGTCCTATTTTGGACAAATCTTTATCTTACCACCCTTCTCTTGCAAACCCTTCCTCTCTAGAGTACTTGGCATTCTCCTTTCTTACACTCTCCACCTTAAACAAGTGGTATCTGATCAATCTTACTTTATCCTGGGCAGAAAATGGAAGGGTTTATTGTGGGAAAAAATTCTTTCCATTCAGTGCATTTTGTGGCTGGTATGAATTCTTTGTTTAATCCTAGCAGACAGTAGTCTCCTCTGTGCAGGAATATTCACCTGCCTCACTGTATTACACAATGCTAGTCCAAGCACATTATTCTCACCTATGAATGGACCTGTTCCTTATTACTCTCAAAGATCAAACATTACACAGTTCCTGCAGTATATTTCACTTGCTGACAGTCTGAGCTACAGCTACTGCAGCCACTGTAAAAGCACTAGGGTCTCAGAGAGATTATTCCTTCCTTCCTGAATACGTTAGAGTGGATATACCACGAACTGAATTTGTGCTTAGGGATAGCAGGAAGTGCCTGATTCGTTTTATGTATTTGTAGATAGGAAATCTACACGTGGGGGGAGGCAGAGAAAATAAGATGAAAAAGAAAAAAGAAAGGACTTGAGTGGAATCAAATTTAGGACTTTTATTCCCTCAGCTCTCTGGGCACAGTTTTCAATAGTAATAAAAAAAGAGTAATAAATTATTTATATCAAAACCTGTCTCCTACTAGAATGACATACAGGCCTGAAAGCAATGGACAAAAGAGGAAAAAACCCTGTGTATTATTTTTATAATCAGTTAGCACCATAATTATATGTGGTGCATATCAACATATATGAATACAGTACAGATAATATTTCATTCCTTGGACTGGAAAACTTCATGTAAAACCCCGTTCTGCAGAGCAATTCTGGCATGTTTGATTTTCAGCATGAGCTGTTTATTGAATTTTCAAATGACTGTACTTATCGGTAGGAAAATCAAAACAGCAGAGGAAGTAATATAGTCTTAGATTTCCCAATGGTGAATTCATTAGCGGAGGCAATTCTGGGCTCAGCCTGGTATCTCATCCACCAGACAGCACTCACTTCCCAGTGTAATGACAGATGATGGTAAAAGCTTAGCAGTGTTTTGCTATGCTGGTAAAGCAGATAGGGATGGGCGTGAAGAGCACCATGGTATCTTCTTTGACCAATAGAAAACCATTAAGCAGGAGAGATTAAGAACTGGACTCTATGAGGATGATTATCGTTACCCTCAACAACTATAAAAAGCTCCAGGTCAAATGGTTCTGACTCACTTGTTGAAGGGTAGTAGCATCTGTGGAGGAAATTCTGCATAAGGGCTGTCACTGGTGGCTAATCCCTCTGGAGCAGGTGCACAGAAGTTTGCCAGTCCCACATCAGAGCAGGGCTGTGAGCCAGGGGATCCAGCTCATAAGAGAGATGCCCAGTTGGAAAAGAGGTGGAACAAAAGAAGGAAGGGCACTGTCTGCCTTGGCATCTCTCCTGAGTGTCTTCCACTCATAAAGTTTTGGTGCCTAGTAGAATTTGGATGCTTTTCTCCACTCAGTGCACATCAGTGGTAACACCCTACTTGTCCTTCTCCAGTATCAAGTTCTCCCGGGCCACAGCAGCAACTCTTAGGTGAAGTACTTTGACAGCTCATGTGTTTGTAATTGTAAATTCATCAGATTCTGTATAAACTGGTGACTTAATATTTTAGAATATCGGTAGAATTCATGAGCAGCAGCAGCTCAGCCTAACCTGATAAAGGTCAAAGAACATTTCTTGAGCCCTTTCAGGACAGAAGGCAGAAATACTGCAAAACTGACTTTCAAATGAATAAGGAAGGAGCACAGACTCAAAATCTCAGCTCTGGCAGATGCCGAACCCAGAGTCATTTGATCTGCAGTAGCACTTGGGTGCCTGAGAAGGTCAGCTGAAGCAGAAGAAACCTCTGTCAACAATTATTGCCCTTGTTCAACTAGCCCAAACTGGTGGCTTCTCAGTAAGAGAAAAACATTTTCTTACATTGTAAGTAATACAAATAAAATAATACAAAGTCTTTTCACTGATTCATATACTCCTGTTATAAATCACATGCTGCAGTGTTAGAGAGGATCCTATCATCAGACCTGCAGTAGACAGCAGGAAAGACTTCTGAAATACAACATACCTTTCAATCAAATATTTCTGCCTGATTAAGGTAATTCCATTGATGAAGAGTCTATCACAGTTTGATTATGATTACAATTTATTGTAAACTTGTTGTATTCATTATTAACCTGAGCTGTAAAAATATTAATACCAGTAATTATTGAATTTGAGAACAATGAGGGGGGGGGAGAAGGAAAAAGAGGGAAATGAAGCTGATTAAATGTAAATGTCTGGCTCCCATCGATTGCCAATAGCTGCTAGTGTTAAATTAAGAAGTGATTTTATTGTCCTCTGCAGCCAAGCTCAGCCATACTCCATTCAATAACCAATAATTTAGGCCTTTGAGTTAATAATAATTACAATAAAAGTATTCCCTACTTTCTGGCATGCTGTGTTTATTTTGGGATATTAACACAGCAATCCAAATACAACACGTAAGACTCCCTCAGGGCTTTCTGTCTCACATCCCAGTCCTTCTGTTTCTTTATAAGCTTTAACAGCCACAGTTATAAGAGATATAAATAGTCTAAAGCACAAGAGAATCTCTCTTCCCTGACAGAATCTTTATTTACAACCTCTACAAACCTAAGCAGGTCAAATAGTCCCTTGCTGGCAGGTTAATAAGGCCCACCTGCCAAATAAACTCACCAGTGGACTCCATAGGGCCTACATAAATCCAAAGAGCTTGGACAAGAGAAGATTTTCTCTCTAAGAATCGTACAGAGATGGGACGCTTATAGTTCAAAAGGCATTCAACTCTCAAACTCGAGTACTCTTCTTCCTGGCACATGCTCATGAGTGTGTAAAAAGCTTGCAAAAACCATACTTCTTACCTTCAGAAGACACCACAGTTTAATATTTATATTTCACTATTGCTTTTACAGGACACCTACATGCTGAGGGCTCCTGTACTGGTGCCATACAAACATG
>JAOEHX010059255.1:0-45224 GCA_025448015.1 Bolborhynchus lineola
GTCATCAGGAACTTCACCTGACTGCCATGATTTTCCAAATACATTGGCCAGTGTCTTAGCAACTTCATGTGCCAGCTCTTTCAGGACCCGCAGATGGACTTCACCCGGTCCCATGGACTTGTGCACATCCAGGTTCTTAAGATGGTCTTGAACCAGATCCTCTCCTACAGTGGGCCTAGGGTCTAAAGGTTGCACCCTTGTTGGGCTGTATTGAAGCATTATTCCTAAAACAAATTTTGTTTTCTACCGTAGCATTATATTTAGAAAGATTCTGAGATAGGCAGCTTTTCATAGCATGAGTTGCTGCGTGCGACTGTAAGATGACGTGCTGATAGCAAACAGGCTTTTTCAGGAGGAAGATTGTTCTCTGTTCATGCCACACCAGCCTTCTTGAGTCACAGGCTCAGTCTGGATTTAGAAAGTATGTATTGTGTTCCACTCTGCAGTTGTAATCTTTTGAGAACAAGGGGCTAATTGAGGGTATCCCTAGCTGCTTAAATGGTGGTTCAAAAAGGCTTACCTTCTCTGCAAGTTAGAAGTGAGCAGCATCTTTATAGACGAAACTGGTTTATAGGAACTTTGTTCAAATATGTTATTTGGAAAGTGAACTCTCTTGATGCTTCCATTAGTAGAGAAATGGAGGGGAAGGGGTTGTCCCCCTTTCCCCCCACCTTCCCCAAGAAAGCTTGAGGAACAGTACTTGCTTTCGTTTCATGGATCAGGCTTAAATCACACTTATCACATATGTCAAGCCTCATGATATGTCAAGCCAGTTTCTGTTCTATGCATGACTCTTGCTATGCTGTCTGTATGTATATATATGTATGTTATTTATTTATTATTTCTTGGTAACTTCCTTAGCATTTTAAGACTTGGCAGTAAGGAAGATCTTGTGTCAAAACTGACACATTTGATATCTAATCACTTAATGGGGTTCGCCAACATTTCCTGCTCTTGCTGATTAGATTAGTATGGCTGGTTTGAATGTTATGTACTTTTCAGCAGTTAGTTTCAGCTAACTAAATTATTTCAGCATTGCCTTTTATAAATCAGGATTTGTTTGGTTTTTGGAGCTGGAGACCTGATACTGTAGCAAACTGCTACAGTAGAAACCAAAACTGCTACAGTAGAAACCAAAATTTTTAGGATCTAAGATCAGTTTAAAAGATGATGAAAATGGAATATTTCATCTCACCTACTTACTGGTAATATAATTCTTTGGAGGGAATACAAGCTTACTGTTAAAAATAGTTTAGAGGTTTTCTATCTGACTATTGAAATGATTGTTCAAAATCAGAACAATCTGTCCTCCTCCTAGACCTATTAGGATAATATTTCTTGCTGTGAAAAGTGATCCTTCAGGTAACCCAATATGCAGTTTTTATAACCTGATTGCACTTGATCTTAGCTGAGGAGATGAACATCTGATCCTCTCTGGAGCTGGTGTCAGTGTGCCCCTTGCTCTTCTTATGCTAAGCCAAACAAGTGCTGTCTTTGGAGGAATCCCAAAACCACACAGATCTCTCCCAGTGTTAGACAGTTCTCACTGCTGCTATTTAACATAGTGATATTGACATATGTGATACATAAACACAAAACACCTCTATCTACTGCTCATTGTGCTTTGTGAGATTAAAATAAACTATGAAATGTATTTTAAAGCTGCTTTATGTACAAGTTGGTGTGGGTTTTTTTCAACATAAGGTATAAGATGGGGAAGTGAAGTCCTGCCTACTGTTGGAATCAAGGTTATCTGTATGATTTCTGTTCTGGACTACTTGCCATTCAGCACAGCTCTTGATAGCTTTTTTCTATAGTAAGTAACCAAAAAAAAATAAAGCTCACCTGTGCTCCTGTTGTAGGAAGAAAGGGAAACAAAACAAAACCATAAAACCAAACAATCCTGTCTGCCCTCCTTACCCACACCTGTGCTAGATAATGGTGAAGTGTTGCCCGTAAATGACAAGTTTTGTTCCTGGCAGTTTCAAGAGGTATGATCTGGTAACGCCAAAGTGTCAGGTACAGATAGGAGGGTAAGTACCTGAATCTGTTACATTGAGCAATAGGGTAGCTGTCTGCAGGCTGTTGTAGTAAAGATGTGGGCTCCATTCCTAGTCCTGCCAAAGTTTGTGTAACTTCATTGTGTTATTGGCATACTAGGAGAATGTTGCTCAATGTTTTTCTAGGGTAAGATATGACATCTTATTTGATTTCCTGTTGATGTTTCAGCAGGTCACTGCATATACTGAAAGAGAGCAAAATAGGTTTATTAGTTTGGTGACAAGTGTAGGACTTCACATGCAACATTAGGTGTGGGTAAGAGGAGAAATGGATTATTGGGAATTTCGAATATCCTAGAAATTCAGGAATAAATAATGAAAATTAGAGCACAATTTAAAAATCCAAGAAGGATTGTTTGTGATGCCAGGTCCTGAAAGAGGTTAAATAGGACAAAAACTGATAGTGAATGTGCAATGTCCTGACTTTCGTCTTAACCTTGTGGGTTACTGGGGTTTTTTCTGCAGACTTGAGAATGCAACCTGGAACAGGGAATCCTAAATTCCTTGGTTGAAATATGGAACATTCAGTATTCTGATCATACAAATACATTCAATACCTATTTCATATATTAGAAGAATTTTTATATATATCATTATGTGGAAAACTATAATTGCTGCCTAATTCAGCAATTACATTGAAATATCTTTGTGCAGAACCTTACAAATACACAAAATCCTCAATGTTTAAATGAAGTAAAAGTAATCTTTAGGAATATTTTTACCCTTATGTTTCTGTAGTAAGTAACGTGGATGTGTTTTGTTGTTGTTTTTGATAAAAGGTGTGCATGTATTCAGCTACAGATGTAAATTCACTTTAGCTTGACATACCTATGCTTCTAAAGACATCTTTCTGCATTAATTACTTTGCATGAATTGTTTGAATTATATCTTTATTTTATCAGTGTCCTTTGTAACATGAGTCATGTTTGTATAAGAATTTGCTGGTTGGGACAACTGGAAGTCAGTGCTCAAAGCAGGTTAATACATAATGCTTTTCAAATAGTGGTGGCTCCTCTGCAATACCATGTTTCTGTGCTTTATGGGGCGGGGCAGTTCAGGGTGATAGTTTTTAACAGGGAGTGGAAATAGCTTTAAAAACGCTGGAGTTAGCTTCGGCAGTTTTGCACAGAGATTTGCATGGGACAGATAAAAGCAATGGGAATGCAGGTGTGACAAATCCTACTCCTTTGTACTTTGGACATACTGTGACTATTGATCAGAAAAAAGGGTTGTGATGTTTCGTAACTGTTCATGATTTGGTAAACCTGGAGGATGATTGCAGAGAAATCATTTTCCAAGTCAATTAATCTGTAACACTCGTCGTCATTAGATAAAGGTTTTGGCAGTCAGAGCAAAGCTACCATGTGGCTTTGGTATCTGAACTGGTGAGGAGAAATAGGAGTTAAAAACCAGCATAATGTAGCAAAGGCTAAGCAGGAATTGTGCAGTTTTTAACTCTTCAAGCTGTTTCTGAAGACGTGAGAGATTACGTGTTTGCCAACTAGTCTGTTTGTCCCAGGTGGGCATTGGACTCAGTCTTAGTAGCTGTTTTGGCATGATTCTGCAAGCAGCATAGACTATTTGCAGGATTTTTTTGTGTTGGCAGCTGGAGTCTGCAACAAAAACTTGCACTAACATATTTGGTAGTGTGGAGCAGCCTCTTACTGTATTCCCTGGCAGGACAGACTGTGCAATCAGCGCTCTTCAATTCTGATTTGCTGATGTGAATGTGAGGGAGGAATTCAAAAGGCATCCAGAAAACAGTAAGATATTCTGAAGAGCACGGTTTATTTATTCATTTGATTTAGTTCCTATGTGAATAGGTCAGGCGATGAAGCCTGCCTTTCTTGAGCAATACTTGTAAGGAAGAAAATAAGTACTTTTTTTTAATAGGTCTTTGCAAATTTCCAGTTGCAGGCAAACATTTAATAAGGAGACACTGTAATTATTGTAACTTTAACTGTCTAGACTGACGATGTGAATGTGTAGCTGTAATAATGCCTTTGAGGAATGCACAATTTGGACCTATTTAAAGCAATCTAAAATCTAAGACCTTCTCTCCAAAAATGTTGTAATATCTTGAGTCTGTAATCACAGCAGTGTCACTTTTGATGTGTTAATAAAGTACAGAGAAATATTTGTATGTTCTCCACTATTGAGAACACTTTTTTTTTTTTTTTTCCTCAGGGAGATTTGGAATGAGGGCAAATTTTATTTTCCCATATTTTATAATGTGGTAGTTGTAGCTGGTGTGATGTGCAGGATTTATAGGTTCAGGTTTTATCAAGGAAGGATCGTTTTAGAACTGTTTGCTAATTTTCCAAATGATTTATCAATTTAAAATTCTTTTCAATTTTCGTGTTGGTTTTGGGGGGCTTCTTTGTTGTTTTGGTCTTTTTTTTTTCCCCATTAAAAAGGTTTCTGTTCAGTTGAACATAATTTGTGGTCTGTTTTTATTTCCAGTTTAGAGTGTAGCAGATTTAGAGGATAAAATTACAGATGTTTGTGAGTTTGAAAGACTTCAGTATGATGAGAACATAGGATAAATTTCAACTTAATTTGGTACTAATAATTTTAATCCAGTTTCATCCATTGGATTATCAAACACAGTGACTTGGCTGTGATTTTTCGCTGCAAATAAGAAGAACTACATATTTAAAGACAAATATGTACATGTGTGTGCCTACATAGATACACAGGCAAGTTATATATAAAACATGTGTAATCATGTATTTCGCGAAGTATGGTAGCTTCTCAGATGCTAATGACAGAAAACATGTAATGCCTAGGATTCATCGTATGAGCCCACCACGTATTCACAGTAGGAATAGATGTAGGCACCCAAGCGTAATCGACAGTGAGAACAGCGCTTTGAAATAACTGTAGGAGGTCAGAGAAGAAATAAAATATTCCTGTATAAACAAATACTAATAATGAGAATCCCTCCAGTAAAATAACATCCATGCGAAGCACAGGCCTTGACACAGCACAGCAGTTCCTGCCTGACAGCCCCTACCTGGAACCCAGCTTCAGGTACTGGAGCAGAGAGTCAGATATTTTGGGCAGGTGGGGGGCAGTGAGACCTCACAGGGAGCAGGTGGAGTCGGGGTGGGCATAAATCACAAAACAAGCATGGCCGTTTTTATAGTTAATGGCTTTATTTAATTCGGTATGTTTTCATTTTGCATGAGGTGTATGTAAATACGTTTTTTGTACATATGGGAGGGATGAAAACAGTATATATTCTGGGGGACTAATGGTAGTGCTCATCTGCTCTGTCCTGCTTGCCTGTGGACTGCCTAAATTTTCTTCAATGTTCCCAGCGCTAACAGGAACTCCCATTTCCTGTGTGAGCAGCCTGGTGAAATGATGGGTTACGCTTTATAAAGTGTTAATTTCATTGAAAATTCTTTACATTTGAAGAATGTGAAGAATCCTATTTTAGGGGAGTTTGTAATCCTGTGCAGGCAGGAGCAGGTTCCACCTGCTCAGAACTTGGAGCCATACATCCGTCTTAATGTGGTGCTGAAGTGTCTTGTGAGCAAGAAGGTCTAGGAATTGTTTTTTGGAAGGGCATTATGTGACTATCACAGGCAAAACTGGTGATTTATTAACAAGATAAAGAGTTAGCTTGTACAACATCTTGCCACCAAATATGCTAAAGTTTTAATAAGGTATTTTTAAGGCAGTAGATACAGTTCAACACTACCATATGGGAATGTCCAGGGGTTATTTTGGTAAATAATTAAGTCAGTTCTTAAAAAAATGAATATTTATGTTATGTGTCTGAAGGGATAGGAAAAAGCTTTGCTGCAAGAAATGTAGGGAAGCTTTTCCTGTAGGAAAGCTGCTTCTACTTCTAAGGGGTCTGTTACAAGGCTGTTTGATCCATGGATCTGAAGCCTGACTAATTCCAGAAGTGGGGCTTTGGAGGCCTAATTCTTCTGAGTTTTGTGGAAACTTACTGCAAGTTGTATTTTGTGAAGAGTATCCCCCAGCTTATCAAAGACTTAAATTCAACTATAGCAGTTATTTACTGTTACTGAAGTTTAGAAGTGGTGATTTCCTGTTCATTAGTGTGGAATGTTTTTTCAAGCATGTCATCTGTAAAAAATAATCAGATGTCTTATTTCCTTTTAAGTGGTTTGGAGTGAATCATGTTTTTCAGCTTCAGTATCAAGTGTGTCCAAATGGTGTTGAGTTCCTCTTCTGGTGCAGAAACAGATTCAGAGTGCTTTAAATACAATTCTGTATAATTAGGCATTTTTCTTCTGAATTGAAACTCTTAATGAGAGAAACTTGCCATTCCAAAGAGGAATAATTCCTTGCTTCATGTTGATAACAGTGTATTTAGGCTTTGCAAGTGATATTTTCAGATGTATTGAGTGTCTAATATTAGTGGTTGAACAAACATTCAGCCAAATTATGGATTAATCTGACTAACATCAGGAAGTTGCTGCTTGGTGTGGTGAATTCTGTGGATTCTCTTCTTTCTTGAAAAGTTACCATTGCAAAGGTTAGGACTCTGAAAAGAAGAATGTGGTTACTTGGCATGGTGCTGCCTTGCACAGGTAATGGGAAATATTCTTTAGAGAGTTAGTATGAATTAATATTAGTGTGGTCTGCTACTCAGGCTAATACAGCCTGCTTCTCATCAGGTCTTTTAAGCTCGCTGGGTACTATGCTAATATGGTTATACTTTTTGCTAAACTGGGCAAACAAGCTTGGATATCTGCATGGCAGAGTTTTACCATATTGGCTGCGCACTGAATTTGTTTTACAGTAATTGGGGATTTGACAGACAGGTTTTGTTTCAGTCATTGTTATTTCTTTAACATTGAAAAATTGGCATTGATGTAGAGAACGGTGAATACTTAGATCAAATTTAAATGTATTTTGGGAATTTTGTGTCTGAGTCTCCAGAGTGATTGTTAGTGATAATGATTTTGTAGATCATGTCTGATCTGCCATATTACTTTCAGTGAGTATTACTAAAGACTGTAACCTTCAAAGTGTAATTGAAGTTCTGCATTTCCTGCTGCTTTTACAAAACAAGCCAGAGGCAAGGTCTTGAATAGTTAAGAGCTTACTGGAGTTACTCCTGGCAGCTACTGTGCCTGTCGTGCAAAGGATTGGTATTTGAGAACAGAACATCCCCACTGAAAAGAGTGGAGAAAAGAATAAAGCTCAGCAGAGTCAATGTGTGTTAACTTCCAACGTTGACACAGTCTGTAAAGAATGCATTGCCAGTAACAGCAAGATAGGATTTGAATTCACTGATTATTTGCAGTAACTTTCTGGGTGCAAACTGCTAATGCATGCCTTTGAACAAGAGAATTTCTCCACTTCGCAAGTGATTAAAGCCATCTTGCCCTATCTACTATGGAATATCTAGTGCACTATCAGTAAACACCATCATTTCCTTCATCCAGTTTGACTCTTGTACACAGACGCTATGCAAGGCAGAAAAACCTTTTTAAGTTCCTTAAATCTACTCTAATAAAGGATGGATTTATATCAAAAACTTGGGAAAAAAGTGTTTCTCATTTAGTACATGTTGTAGGGAGGGCTCCTGTTGAGTGCCAGTGACTGTAGAACATAGAAAGGCTTGTGCTGGTGTTGTGACTGGAAGCTCATTACAGGGAGGGGTTCTCTGGGTTCTTGCTGAGCAGTGTGCCCCAGAAGTTCAGATACAGTGTCTGTCTGGAATATGAAGTTTGAGGGGGAATTTCTCAGGCCTGTGATATCATCCAAATAATCATCCTGTGATATGTCTTCAAAAGCAATGAAATTCTATTCTCTTTTCAGTCTTTTTTTTAAATCTTGCTTTATTATGGCTCCTCCTTATCATTAATTAATTTCAGATATTATTTGCATGAAATACTAGTGTATATATGTGATTATGGTAACTTATAAATCAATTACATTATGCTGGCTTATTGTCTCAAAGGAGTGCATATATCTTGCTGTAGTTGCTTCTAGCTCTTCCTATAATGACATGTATCTTCTAGGCTTATCCCCTATTCAGTTAGTTTAAAGAATAGTGCAGGTAAGATAGCTTGATCCAAGCTTACCAGTAGTTTTGGAGGAGTTTTGTTCTGTTCTAGCAGAGGCTTTCTGTTGGGTTTCTTTTCTGATCAGTGAGGGGGCTTTTTGTTTTGTTTGCTGACACTTATTGTGTGGTGGAAGGATTTTTTACCTCTCATTCTTCAGAATAGATTTTTCTTGCCTAACAATTTGTATTAGCACAGACTGTGTTGTCTGCTAGTATGAGTCAGATGATCAGGATAGTTCAGGGATCTCTAAACAGGACTTTGCATATTGCAGCCAGATGACCTTACTTGATGAAGCTATTAAACATAATGTTTTAGCTTGCTCGAAGAAGAGATGATAACATTAAACACACAACATCATCTTCTCCTGTCACCAAGACCGTGCAGTTAGTGAAAAGAATACCTGGCTTACATCAGACAGGTGTAGGATTGTCATTCTAGCTGTAGGCTTTGCAATGAAAAAGGCAGAAAGACCAGTTTTTCTGATCAAAAGTGTCATGGGTCCAAACATAATGTGGTGGACTTAAATTGTAGTGGAGATGTGCATACCTTACCTAGTGTGGTGTGAGCTTTCACTGGAGCGTAAACAGAGCCTGTATTGTACTGTTTTCTCTCTTGGCATCTTCTCTTGTTTGTGTCCTCAACTGTTACAGAATAAATGACAGGGTAAGATGAGACAGTCACTCTCCCTTGTTCATCCTGCTCTGCGGGGAAGGGTTGTTTTTAATGAGATATTATTGTATCCTTTTTTTTTTAAATGCAGCGTAGTTTAAAATGCTACAGACGTTTGTGGGAGGGTATCTTTTAAGTTTTAATGATGAGGTTTTTTTGTTGTCTCCCCTGTCCCCTCTGCACCCCTCAAATGATCTGGTGTACTAATAAATAGTCTTGACCCTAAGAATTGTTCTAATTCCTGAGTTAGAGGAAAGAAATTATGCATAAAATGTTTCTGCTGTACTAGAGATCGAGTTGCTGGTATCAAAGGGTAGAAAATAGCTCTTTATTTGTTCCAAGTATTGGGCAAGAATTCAGTAGCCTTTATTAGTGATAAATGGGACAAATTCTTGATGTTGGATCCTGCAGTGAAAGATTGCAGCTAACAAAACCTGCTTGGTTATTCAGGTCCTTACCCAATGCTTGAGTTCATTCACAAGGAATCCTAGCCTTTATAATTTGTGCACAAGAAGTTATGCGGACATTTTCGTAGAAGGGACACCTAGGGTCTGCTTTTCTTACGATCTGTGCTTGTTCTATACGCAAGTTTGAAAACCTGACCAGTGAGAATTGCAGGAGTGGCAGCAATATTACAGAACGTCCGTGGAACATGAAGATTAAAGGGTATGCAAAGACGTGTGTTTCCAAAAAGCACCCTAAGTTGTACTTTCAAAGAGAAAAACATGGAGAGATATTTTTGAGGTTAATTACTTGGAATTAGAAAGCTGCACAGATGCTCAGTTGTTTCGAAATAGGTCTCCTGAAATACTCACTGTGAGTCTCAAAGTCTCCTTGCTGTGTACCTCTGGTTGTGAGAAATAAAGCTGCAGTATCTACCAGGATACCTCAACCCCTCTTGTCCCTCATATGTGGTGTTATTGATAATTTTTGACCTTTAGAAGTAACATAACTTCTAACAAAAGTAGGAGGCTTAACCTCGTATTCTCTTGTCATTGGCAGATAAAAATAAAGGTCTTCAGTAGGCAAATAAAAAAACGCCACGTATTTGACAAAATTTTGTCTTTCTTAATAAAACAGCATAGTTTGTAAGATCTAGTATTTAAAAATGGCCTGCTTGAGAACAAGGCACGCTCATGAACTGAATGTAACTGTTTAAACATCTTAACTACATCAAAACAGCTTAGGGTTTTTTGAGCTTACATCTTTTACATGAGAAATTTTTACTCTCATTCTCTGACTGAGAGTTTAGCTGGCTGTGGGGTCAAAGCAACCATAATTGTGGGTGGAGCTGAAGCTCAACAGCTGTTTGTTGTGCTAAATGTGACTTCTTATTTTTGTGTGCCTTGCTTTTGGTGCCCCTCTTTTAAGCAGGCAGAGTTTCAGACAGTCACAATTGAATGATGTTTCGTGCCTGATGCTCATGACATAAGACAGCTGTCATTCGAGGAGTTAATTGTATTAAAAGATACTCAGGATAGTGTTATTGAGCAATATGAATTGTTCTGAATTTCAGTTTTCCTTTTTCATCAGTCTTACTTGTCGTGTAGTACTAACTCACAGTCAAGATTACAAGTTGCTATGGACATTAAATTTTGGGATTAAATGAAAGGTAAACCAGTAGATTTTCTTCCATCCCCTTCCTGTCAAGTTGTCAGTAGTGCCAGTATTAAACACCAGTCTGCCTTTTGGACAAGAGCACTTTGGCGTCTGATGTTTGCTCATGTAACTTAAACTCTTGATATTATTTGTGTAATTTTTATTAAAGGTATTACCAGGTGTTATTTGAAAAATGCAGGAAGTATAGAACTGAGCTATCTTACTTGTTGAATGTAAGTGAGTATTCAAGTAGAATATGTCACTACAATATATACGTAGAATGCTTGGTGGTCTTTTCTCTGCAGGCTTAGTTTTAATGGTTCCCACCAGATTACTCTGACTCTTCAGGCATTTTAGAAAGGAACCAAACTTTCAATGAGCTTTTTATTTATAAGATTTTAGTTTGTGTATGAATTATGTGTAATGGTTCAGTGAGGATAGAGTTTTTCATTAGTTTTAGCTTTCTTCTGAGTAGAATCAAATAATCGTTAGCTAAGTAGGAAGTAGATTATTTTGCATGGGTTCTAGTACCGTTATGTGAACAGCAAATTCAGTCACAGTACAGTATAAAAAATGTCTGGAGGCATCAGGATAAATGAGGATGCTTCTGGGATTGCAGAAGATATCCAGACGGCAAAGTCATGCAACATGAATTCTTCCCTGCCTCCTCCCTGGTGGGGATTCCCATTTATCTTTGTGTCCTGTAATGTGGAATGATGCGAGACAGGCAGTGTCATTCTGCTCTCCTCTAGGTAAAAGTAAAACTCAAATGTTTGACCTGCTTTTTTTCTGTAAGACTCCAATACACTTCATGTTAGGGAAGAAATGTGATTGTCTGGGATGCTCCAATAACCTGAAATGGATTAGTTGATCACCATTATTATAGTCTCTAAGACTTCATTTAAAGGTGTATCTGTGATGGCTTACATTTTTCCTCCTAAACTCTCACCGTGGCACATACCTGCGTGTCTCGTGGATGGAGGCTTCCTGACCTGGGTTCATTCTGTTGTTCATTTGTTTCTCATGGTGGAAATGTGGATATAGCTCAGAAGATTTATATAGCCAGGTTTTGTAGCCTTTTATCACAGCTGTTAGTGACAAAATCAGAATAAAAAGCATTGTCTAGTTCTGTAGTTTTTAATGCCACTCAGCATGGGTTCCTCCTTTTGCCGATTCACCCAGGCCCAAGTTAAATGTCTGTCTTGGCTCTGAAATATGACCATATGCAGAACCTGAACGCCTCTATGGTTTGTCCATTTGCAGTTGCTGAGAGGTTGATTTTGAGTTGAAAAAAGAAGTTTTGAAGAGAAGGGTTAGTGCCTCCATTGCAGTTATGTAGTAATAGTCTTCTAACATCCTCAAAGTAGTGTGCTTGCCGCTTGCTTTGTGTGCCAGTGCAGATCCGCTAAAAATTACCCTGTTACAGGATTTTTAGAGTGTTTTTTCTTGTGGCAATTCAGAAAACCGTAAGCTTGTGCTCTCAAGGAACTCGCATGCTTAGAGTGACATTTATGTATGTTCTATATACAATGTTAGATATGTTCATATAAACTCCTGGTCTTTCATAAAATTATGTTCTTGTGACCTTTTTGAAGGTTGCTTTGTAGTTCTCTGCTGACTTACCTTTTATTTTCTACTGTATACTTATCATTACCATCTAATATTTTAAGGTCTCCACAAGCTACAGTGGCACTCAAAAGTAAATGATTTAGTGGTTTAACTTGCAGTGTGTCAGTTATTATTATGAAGAATCAAACAAAGAGCATGCACTGTTAAATTGGTACTGAAGATCTTAACTAAAACAACACTCATATTTGGAGATTACAGCTGAAGTGACCCTTGTTGCTGAAGACACTTCTGCAAGGCAAGGTCTCTAGAGTCACTGGTTACTGCTGTCATAATAAGCAAGAGTGCAAACATTCCTCCTCTCTTTTTTTTTTTGTAATTGCTCGAAAGTGTGTAGCTTTGCTCTGTCCTAATAGACGGCATGAAAATGATATGCCCTGAAATGTCATATGTAGTGATAAAGTTATACTAGTGGAAGTTTAGAATCGTAGAATGGTTTGGGTTGGAAGGGACCTTAAAGATCATCTGATTCCAACTCCTCTGCCATGGGCAGGGACACCTTCCAGTAGACCAGGTTGCTCAAAGGCCCATCCAGCCTGGCCATGAGCAATTCCAGGGATTGGAGTATCCACAGCTTCTCTGAACAACCTGTGCCAGTGCCTCACCACCCTCACAGTGAAGAATTTCTTCCTAATATCTAATCTAAATCTTCCGTTTTTCAGTTTAAAGACATTCCCCCTTTTTTCTTTCAAATGCAGTACAAGTGTTTATGCAAACAGTACTATGATCATCAGTTTAGTAATTAATGGTGTCAGCCTGACAGATCTCTTCATGTCAACTGCAGTGTGTCTATTATTGGCTTCAAAGGATACTTTGTGGTTAGCTGTGTAATATGTGTTATTTTTGTCGTTAATAGCATGCTTTCCTCCTGGTTCTAAGAATGCAAAAGACTATTATTGTAGCTTGCTAGTCTTGCTCGCTATATTGGAGCTGCATCTTCAAGTTGAAATACAGTGACAAAATAGAACTGTGCTTCTTAAAATTATGTTAGTCAACATGAGTTAAAATTTGTTATTTTTTTGACAATGTGATGTTCTTGTAGTTGAGTTAAGAAACATTGTGGGAAGAAAAAAAATCCGAAGAAATATCAGATTAATTGTACTCAAGGTAGGAATACAAAATTAATTAGTCACAGATTTAGAAGTTTTGAAAGCCTGATATTTAGTCTTTTTCTGCTACTTTCAGTTGACAATCATACAATTAATTTTCAAGTTCTAATTAAGATATGTGTAAGATAGCACTTTGTAGTAAGGCACTTCCAAAGAGATAGTGGCCTCAGTTATAGAATTACATACCTAACCTAAACGTTTGTGAAGTTTAAAGTTGGAACATTAAAGCCAAATATTTGAACATGTTCATTTAAAAACCAAACAAAAAAATTGAGGACACTTTTTCTACCTGTTGAAATGAAAATTCCCAAATATGTAGCAAAATCTGCAGCAAAATCTGCAAATAAAATTCAAGTGTTCTAGTGACTCTCTAGTGTGGCACTGGGACTTCATGCTGGGTGAGACCTCTGTGGTTTGAACATTCAAAGAATCGGAAATATTTTGTAATCATGTTTGTATATGTTTTCTGTGAACTCAGGAGTTACAAATCATGCTGGTTGGAGAGTCCTATCTCTCTAGCCTAACTGGAAAATGCGCTGTATGAAGTGTTACATTGAAAAATAGTTTAACTTGCAAGGAAAGTTTATTAAAGCTATTACACGGTATCTTGGCGTTGAAACTCTTTCAAGATTTATAATCGTGTATTTAGGGTTGATTTCTGAAGAAACAGAACAGATGGTATTGAAGCAGGCAGCTGACAACTGATGCAGCAGAAAACACTTATTAAACGATATTTTGTAAGTGTGATCACGAAATAATGAGGGTTTTTTAAAGTATTGCTGCAAAATTTGGTTTTAAAGAGCAGATCGCATAAAGAAGGGTTTTTATTAAGGGGGATGATGCATTCATGCTTCTCCAAAAAATACTTTAATTCAGAGATTCCTGATTGGTTAATTTTGAACTGTTTGAAGGATGAATTGAAGTAATGGTCTGATGTACTTATGGAGAAGGCATAGTTATGTTATGGCAGCCTTGTTGGATATGTACAGGGTAAGAGATCTGCCATTCAGGCTTCCAGTTCCTTAAAGCTCTCTGTAGTTGTGTGTAGTTTTGTGTAGTTATTCTAAATCAATTGCTGAGATAGAACCCAAACCAGGAATAAATTATTATAATTCAGAGGGTACTTACTACTTTAAGAACAGGTGGATTTGAATGCTGCATATTTGAATTAGCCATAGACTAAACTAATAGTTATTAATGGTTAATAAGACATTGTAGAAGTTTTGATCCATGAAATAAATGGTGAAACAGTTAAACCCCATGTTTTAGCTAGAAGGAAACAAAGGTGGAATTACCCTTTTTCTAGGTTAGGAGGGAGTTCAGAAGAATCTTGTAACACCACTACCCTGTCGCTTTATTCCACGTTTGGTTTTAACAAGGTCATAAGCCTCCTATATATTTCTCATGTTGTAATCTTTATAGAAACCCGTATGTAGAAGAAGTGTTTCAAAAACCTGAGAAATAGAAATACTACAAATGGAAGGGTTATATGTTTGTTGTGTAATGCAATTCAAAGGTGCGTAAAAGTATGATGATGGGGTTTTTCAGAACTGCCACTCTGAAAACTGATTTCTCAAGGACCAATGCCTTTTATTGCCTTTTTAGTTTGTTGACACCGGTGACCAATACCTGGAATTAAACTTTGGTGTTCCCTATTAGGAATATAAATTTCTTTGTTGTTTCTACTGGAATGCCAACATTCTCTTTCAGCTCTGTAAAACCTGCCTAATGCAATTAGGGTGATGTGTTTCTGTAAGAGCATTACAGCCAATTTATGAGTTGCAATAGTCCCATTTGCCTTGCAGATTTTTGAACTGGAAAATTAAGATGGCACAGCGCTTGCTTTTCTGTATTGTCAAATACTGCAGTAATGCTGTGAAATTTAGAATTAAATAGTATCAACAGTGCTAGATTTTACATTTTGTGTAACAGTGCCTTTAATGTACAAAACTGCTTTTGTATTGGTATGTTTCTTTTAGTGCCATTTAAGTTTATGAAATTAAAGGAACAACACTTGGACCAATATTTATATTAGTATGGTCTACCATGAGGCATCCCTGCCTATGGCAGGGGGATTGGAACTAGATGAGCGTTAGGTCCTTTCCAACCCCAACCATTCTATGACACTATGATGTATCAGTGCTGCAAGATGTCTACTTCCCAGGTTGCTTGTTTAAACTGAAAGCTTGATAAGCATTCTTTACTGTAATGTTTTATATGGAGTACTTTGTATTTGCAGATGAAGTTTGTTCATCAAATTATTACTGTTCTTCAATAAAAAGTAGTTGGTCTGTATAGCAGTACTTTAGTGGCATTTAAAGTACAGAAATTTTCATTTTTCTCTGATTTAATTTATTAAAGTTCACCAATAAAATGTAAAACTTCAGCTGGAACAAAATTAGGATTTTATTTAGTGGAATAAAAGACTTCTGCATACTAATGATGGGCTGCTGAATGCAGCATTTCTGCTTTTGTAAGGAGTGCTGAAAAACTAACCCAAAAACTTTCTCACTGAAGTTAAATTTAAAAACAGTTGTTTGAGAGCATCGGAAAGTGCCAGTTGTGAAACCAGGGGGAAAAAAGGGCTTATGTCAAAGCACCCTTGGCATGCACAATACTTGTGGTCAATAGAGACCCTTGGGTTTAGGATTGTTGAAATACCAATCTCTGGACCTGACCCAGAAGATGACAAGCAGTAAGCATCCCAACAGGCATAGTGCCTCCTGCATTCCTTCACTCCCAGTTTGTACTCTCTGCTGCAGAACTGGGAGCTGGGCTTTGAGTATTTTCAAGCTGTCAGTTTAAGAGCAGCAAAACGGAATGACTTGCATGACTGGAAACAGCTTGGAAACATGGGAGTGCTGGAGTGGAAACAGTTGGACTATGTGATTATAAAGGTCTTTTCTAGCCTAAACAATTCTGTGACTATGTTGCTTGTGTTAGAGCTGCTTTCATACTTGTATCTTGGTGGTTTCAGGGTGCTGAACAGTTTCTGTTAGTAGAGGTTGGATTTTTGGAGAAGCTTGGCTTGAATGTAACAGGAATTTGAACCATGGATGTTTCAGGAAAATATATTTGGTGTTTGGTGATCAGTATTTTTTTAGGCAAACAGCTCCCTTCTCCCCACCATTTTATTGGATGATTTATGATTGGTTATATCAGACTGGCTACTTTTGTGACTTCTGTCACTTAAACATTAAAAGAACCCCAAACTCAAACAACAAACCAACAGCCAAACAAAAAAGCCAAACCAATGCTACAGTAAATATGATTAATATTTTTACAATAATGAGGTTTTGCCTTTTAAGCAGGGAATGCAGTTCTTGTGTTCCTGAGCAGATACTTTCTCTGTGGATGGACAGACTCATCACCCATCTCATTTTCTTGAATTCTGCAGTGAAATCACAGCCAGTATAATATTGTACTTGTTTCTGCATGTTCCTTACCCTGATGAGTGATAGGCTCCTTACCATTATCAAAAAGGTTTAAAAGGGGTTGCAAAATGTTAGCTAGCTGTAGTCACTCTGCTCCTCCAAACTAGAGGAATGAAAACTGTTTCTTGTTGCTGGCTCTTCTTAACTGCCTTTGGGCTGGGTAGCAAGTTTAATATGTGTATTACTTTTCCCCTTGTGATTCCTGTCTGTCTCTTTATTTTTTATTTCCTTTTTTCCTTAGATAGCAAGTCCTTGGTGCCAGGGGCTGTCTTTTTGTCGCAAATGTGTAATCTGCAGTTGAGACATGCTGGCAAGTAATTGGTACTGTGAGGCATTATGTGGTGGTAGTGATAAGTAGTATAGATTCCTCATTCTGTGTGCATCAGTGTCAGGTTTGCACTGCTCAATTTGGGATTACTTGTGTGTAATTCAGAAAATTATGTTAGGAAACACTGATAAAATGGTGTCTGTGTAACTTCAGTGTTTTCTGAGCAGGTACTAAACAGGGAGTATTTCTTTGGGGCTAGGGATTGTGTGTGCAGTGTTGTCTTGGGGTACATGGAAGTGAATGTTGAAGTTCTGCAATTGCATTTTATGTTTTAGAAGTGACTTCTTGGATCTCAGCTCCAGTTCGACTATCAGATCTTTCCTGAGATTAGCTGTAATTTCCATTTTGTATGCTCCTAGCTCTCAAGTAGGGATTCACTGAAGAAGGTTATTTTGGCAAGGGAGAGCAACACTCTTCTCAATAAAATGTCAATTGAAATGTGCATTAATTTTGCTGTAGCTGTGAATCAACAGTGGAATTAATAGAAATAAATGTCTTGTGACTTAAAATTCTTGCTGTTTATAATCTTGATCCCTTCCCCCCAGTGTGTTTGCAACTGTAGCCGTCTTAAGCAGAGTTCAGGCCAGAACCAGGATGCTGATTGATGGTCTGCCTCTTTTCTTATTTCTCAGCAGTCTTCCCTTAAGGAGCAAACTGGTTGGTTCTTGTCCACTTTAATCACTTGCTGTGGTATGAAAGTGATCTTTTGATTAAGCTGTATATTAGTCCAGAGAAATTAGCATTGATACTGAAAGAGCTGAGGAGTGTTTTGTGCTACTCTTGCAGAAGTGAATCTTAGTGTGTATTGTGTATGGCTAAGTAAGTTCCCTACTTGTACCTTCAAAAGGACCTTAGATCTGCCAGAACTAATCCATAGTGCCGGGTCTAACTTGCATCCTTCAGTGTTATTCTGCAAAATAAATTGCATATCTACCTTCTCCTGGTTTATTTACAGTACACAAACCAGTTGAAATTGGATTTAGGTATTTTTTCCCCCTGCTCACTCCAGCTTCTCTTCTGTTTTATGTTTAAAAAAGTAACTGCTGAACCTAACTTTAAACTTTCCAAGGGAAGTGTTTCTCACTAATTGTTGCATAAGAAGGTGACCCAAGGTTTCTAAACTGTCCTTCAGCCTGAAGTTCCTGTCTCTAGAGACAAGTAAAGGGTGATTTCTAACTGATGGGTTGATCTAAAGATGTGCTGAGCATCTGTCAGTCTGTGTGTCAGGAAAACACTGGTTGAATGGGTAGATATTAGGCCTTCCTAAGGGAGAAGCATGCTGGTCTTAGTTAATATGACTAAAGTCTTTAGCATAATTGTTTTCTAGAATATAAAATGTACAATATTTGGAAGATGCACTTTTATGCCGTGTTTTTTCATAACTCATAGAGAATGCTAAACCATAATTTTTTATTTTAAATAAAACCTTTTTTCCCCCCTCTTACCACAGGATAATGAGAAAAGGACCCCTTTACATGCTGCTGCCTATCTGGGAGATGCAGAAATTATTGAACTACTTATTTTATCTGGTATGTTCTGTTCCTGTTAATGGAAAAAAAATAACTCTATGCACATCCAAAGCAATAATTATGTACATCTTAGACTGTGTAGCATTTATTGAGATACTTAATGTAATAGAAATTTAAGATGTTTGTACTGGAATTTTGGGCTAAAAACTCAGCAGTGTTATAATACTGTGTAGTTTTGCTCTGAAATATTTCTTTGTAGAAACCTTTCTCACTGCTATCTTTATTTGTAGCTCGATCAGCTTTTAGGTAATTTAACTCTAGTTAAAGACGTGATAGTTTGTTTTAGGTAGATGTTATTAGAATTGCTTTTGTTTTCAGAAAGATAAAATTGAACACAGAAGATGACATCCAGAGTTGGTTGTATTATTTTAAATATCCTTTGCTGTTGGCTTAAATGCACAGAGTAGAATCAGGAACAGCTGAGTATTTTAAAATCTCACATCACTTTTCCTATATACTTATACTAAGACAAAGCACAAGTTCTGTACAACAGCATACTTTGTCTTAAAAAAAAAAAAGGTAGAAAACCAAGAAAGTAACCCAAAAACTTGGAAGCAGAAGTTCATGGCTGATATGGATTGTCTTTGATCTTGGATAGATCTGACTATCAGGTAGCTTGAGGCTGAATTCATGATATGGAGATTTAAGGTTAAACAGAAAGATTAAAACTTGTAGCAGCCCCATAGAACTACTTCAGTGTTCAGTCTGCTTAATGGTGCACCTTACCTGTGCAAAGTTGGCTGTTTCCACACCCCACCACTATCCTCGCCATGCACCTTTAATAACAAATTTTACTTTAAGTAAATACCACTTTTAAGATTGTAGGTGTCACTCCATACTTCCAGTTGAAATAGCTAGGCCCAATTTAATTTATTATAATTTAGCAAGATATAATTTTCTCATTACATTTATTTATATAATTATATATACTTATAATTAATTAAAAACACAATATGGAGATGTTTTGTTTATGTTTTTTCCTCATGGAAGTATTCTGTAGTCATAACTTGTTGAGAAAGTTTCGTCTTGCTGAGAAGTTGCTGGTTTTCCCTTTCAAGAAAAAAACAAGTTCTGGTGACTCTAGAAAATACACAGACCCCTTTCTTCTCAAGAGAAATTGTGGATTTTGCAAGGATATTTTTTTTTTGTTTCAGTTTTCACAGTGATTTAAAACAAAACCAAATAAAATCCCCAAACAACTGGCCATGTTACAAACAGAGGTTGTAGTCAGGTACTTTTAGGAGTGGAGCTTCTGACTGGTTTGGGTGAACAGAGTCTAGTTACTAGAACTGCGATTGAAGAAAATACCTCTCATGGACAAAGGGCTTATGGAAGGAGCAAGATTCTAGTTCAGATGTCAGTGAAACAAGATCCTGATTGGGGAATGGCAGTAAGGGAAGAAAGGTATGTCATGCTATTTGGGCACATAGCCTGGGGATAGCTGTGACAAAAATGGGAGAACAAAGGAGGGAAGTGAAGAGCTAAGAATTAGGGCTGTGTGAAAAGTTAAGCTGTTGTGTGATGGAGAGGTTGTGAGGTGATGCTGTCTGTAGATTTTTCAAGGAGACTAGGAGGCATTGATATATCTCAGATAAATCTTGACTTTCATTAAATAAATGTTACTTACACAAAACAACGTGTTGTAAAATCAAGACCTTCAAAAGCTGTGGATTGTATAGACAATATCAACCTAACCTTGCTGTGCTCATGTGCTGTGCTGCAGACTTTAATTACACGTTTGTGCCTTGCTGTAAAAATACAGCCTCATGAATTTCACAGGGAGGGAGTGAATCGGGGTGGTACAGTGAAGGAGGCACAGATGCCAGTTGTTGGTGCATCTGTATGTGAATGAAGAGGGGCATTTAATTGCAGGATGAGAAAGTGATGTCTGCATGTTAAGGCTGTTGAGTTTGAAAGGCTGTGCTGTAGTTGGCTGCTGATTTATATATTACCTGCTTTCAAGCTGTAATTTTAGGCAAGCAGCTTAAACCAGACTCTTTAAAAAGCAGCCACCAGTTTAGTCTTCCTCATTTCTGATTGCTGGATTTAAAATCTTTGAGGTTGGGGAAGTGTGAGCACTCACAGCTGAATATGAAGTGCTGCACCAGCTGCTTCTCTGAGAAATCAGGTCTAGATTTCGGAATGCACAAGCCAAGATCTTTCTTTTAATTCTCTCAATTGGAAGATGGGGCACAGAGGTTTAGTGTATTTATCCTCTCTATTTCATAAAGATAGGGAAAATTCATCTATTGTGTTTCAGCTGGAAATCAAATCTCTCCTTTGAGACAGATGTATAATGTTACATTTTGTCCTAATAGATGAGCATTAGGGGGAAAATAACGTCTGTTGCCAGAGCAAGGTTTGAAGAACATTTGTCATGTTGCAAGACCTCTTTTTGAACAATGAGAAAATAGTTTGTTGCATAAATAACAATTCTGAACAGCAGTCTCCTCTGTGCAGTAAGTTTCCATGTAAAAATTTTGTATTTGGCTTTAATTGCCCTATTGTAATATATGTGCACAAGGGAGTGAATTAAGAAGCATAGAATACTTTCATCCTATCATTTCTCACCTTGTGAGAGCTTGGCTTTGCAATTTGTAATATCCTCTAACAGAGTTTTGCTGGAATGTTATTGGGAACCACTTCACAGTTTTCCTGCTGTGCAGGCTATATTGTGAACACTCTTTGTTTTGCCTTTTTTATTTCTTCAAACTGGATCTCAAAATTACTGAAGTCAGTATTAATCTTTCCACTTCTCAGTGGCTCTTGCATAATTCTTTCTCATTCTCTCTTTGAAAATGTGTATCCTGTGTTACCTAGACATAGGGGTTTTTTGATTTGATTGGAGCGTCTTTTCCATCCCAGTCCGGGGGTCCACGTTGCTTTCAAGTATGTATTTTGGACCATATGTTGCTGTTACAATATCTTTATATTGCTTTGCTACAGACGTAAGCAACCCATATTGCACATTCTGAAGATAGAACCGATTCAGCCTATTTGCAGACTGTTGTGGAATAAGTTTTCAGTCTTACAAGCATGCTTACTTAGTTTTTGAATTCTTGAGCTATATTTGCACCAGACTTCAAGGTTGCCCTGTGACCTCTCCTGTTGTAGTCTTTCACCTGGGCAAGGGACCTGAAGGTGATGATTTGGATACAGACTCTGAACAGCAAAGAGAATTGCTTCAGTGACTCCAGTTTGGGGCTGGGACATTTAGATTGCATTTTGTTTTTCATCTTGAAACACTGATCCCCTCTGAACACTAATAAACTTGTCCCCTGAGGATGTGAATATCTTGCCAGCAAATTGTCATAAATCCCTGTTAGATTGTACCTAGATAAGCAATTAGCATTCTGAAATTTGTTAGGTAAGGAGGTGTGAACAATAAATAAGAGGCATGAAGATTGTTGTTTATAGTATACAGAATGGTGGAACAGAGGTTTAAGTTTTAGTCACTTGAGAATCATCATTTTGAAGCATTTTCTCTTTTGTATTACTCTGTGAAGAGTTGTAACACATCACAGTTCTATTTTTATGATGTATGCACAGCTCTGAATCCCTGTGCACAAACACATCTGTCTACTTTGCATAATTGCACTGACTTAGTACAAGGGCATGTAGTGATAGGACAAGACGGAATGATTATAAGCTGAAAGAGGGTAGATTCAGATTAGAAACAAGGAAGGCATTCTTTATTAAGAGGGTAGTGAGATACTGGCACAGGTTGCCCAGAGAAGCTGTGGCTGACTCATCTCTGGCAGCGTTCAAGTCCAGGTTGGACTGGGTTTGGAGCAGCCTAGTCTAGGAGAAGGTGTCCCTGCCCATGTCAGGGGGTAGAACTAGATGATCTTTAAGGTCCTTCCAACCCAAACCGTTCTATCATTGTATGATTCTGTGACTTTAATTGTGTAAATAATTGATGGCAAACTACTGAGAAGTAGAAAAGTAAAATAATGAAGACTTAATTGAGTGTCCCACTTTTTGTTCTTTCCAAGAAGTTCTGATTAAAGAAATCAAACCCTTCTTTCAGTTAAGTTCTGCATGTGAGCTGTTCTGGGGAGGCTTCTAGCTTTATAAAAAGCTATTCTTTCTTTGTCCTATTCTTTCTTCTAATGCCATCAGAGTCTATTCTGCAGGCAAGAGACACGTGAGGAGCAGGACAGGATTCCAGAGTGTTTTCTTTTGATTCATATATTGGTGTGTGTGTTTTCTTTAAAATACCACACAGGCTGTTATTGCTTTCATTGAAATCAGTGCAGTTCATGAAAATAAACATCTGAATTATCTATTGTTTTGTTCTGAATAGTTTTAGTTAGTGTATTGCATTGATACGTAAATACTAACAACAATTTCTGTTTATTTAACCCAAAATTTTCACTGCGTGGAGCGCAGCATGAATCTGTTGTCAAACTCACTGTCATTAAGGATTGGCAGCCCATGAGGTTTTGTTGTACTTTCATCTGGGTCAGCTGGAAAATGTCAGAATTGTGCTGACGCTGGAAAACTATGATTACAGTAATAACAGATTTTGGAGGATAGTAAAGACTCTTCAGTGTTAACTCCACTCTACCTGTGTTTTTCATCTAATTCTGAAGCTGTCCAGTTATTAAAGTACATGCAATGGCAATCACGCAGCTCAGCTGATGAAAGGCTGTAACAGCCACATGAAGCTCCCTTTGTTTGGGTTGCAGATGTACCCAAATGCCAAAGGCATTTCACAAGGGATCCTTTTACACTGGCTTTATCTTTCGACTGCTTCCTCTACTTTTGACAAAGATGATGGCTGCTGTTTTGAGCTGTCCTTACTTCCTTCTGGCAGCAGTTAAGAGTCAGTTGTTGTGAAGAAAGTATCCCTGATGCTCTTTGAGAGGGGAAATGGAGCTGACTTAAGAAGTAGTAGAAGGTTTCAGTAGCTCAAGGAGTCAGAGAACCATGTGCAGAAGTCTGAAACTCGAGGAGGTGGTGGCTGGGTTGTGGCAGAAACTATAAAGTTATGAAAGGAAATGGACTTACTATATTGGCAAAACAGCAAAGTTCTGGAGTTTAGCTTTGGCTTGATTGTGGGTTTCCTGCCTTTTGTGGCCAGTGTATCTCCATGTGGTTTTTTTGATGGGGGAAGGGAGTGTTTGTTTTGATTTGGTATGTGGATTTTTTTGTTTGTTTGTTTGTTTTGCTTCAAACAATAAAAATAAAAACTGTTGTTGAAGCATCATTGTGGCTGCTCAAAAGGTATTCCAGTCCTGTCCCCCTCAGACTTTCTTTCACTCTTCAATAGATCTACTGTGCATTTAGCTTATAAATAAGAAGCTTTCTCCCAATAAGGTCTTATTTATTATTTCTGAAGCAATAATTTTCCAACTATCCAAGTTTTCAGTAGGAAATTGTCTTACATACTTAGTACTGATTGTTCCAATTCATCTCTCAAATTGTCTTTTCCTTTATAAACTTTTTTTGTGTTTCCTTCTGAATGTTCACATATTTTTCTGTCTAATTAAAATCTTCTCCTCCTCCTGTTCATTCTGCAGTGTAGTCTGAGAATTTCTGCTTGCCACTCTGGGTACTTCCATGATCATCATCTCTAGATAAAAAGTGGATCATTTAAGAAAGAAAAACTTCTTAGCTAATACTAACCTGTAATTAAATAGGATTTAATTACAGTAGGACTGCTGGTTATTCTCAGTTATTTATACCTGAGATCTTCCTAATTTATGCAAAGATAATTCTTGGAATTATTTCCATATACTGGTTGTTAAGATGAAGTTTGTTAGCTTTTTAAAATATAAAGATTTTGCACACTTTACTCCTAAATAAACATTTCAGAGCTTCAGATACCAATCATCAGGTGTCCATATTGCGTATGTGGATGAAAACACTTCTGCTTTATTTGCTTATATTACATTGTTCAATCACTTGCACATCTTGAACAATAACAAGTGAAAATACCATCAGTCTAAAAATACAGATTACAAACAGAAGATGAAAAAATGGCTTGTCAGTTCTGCTGTATTTCTTTTCTGAATCTATTTCCAATTAGTGACACATAAGAAATTCAACCACTGCATTCATCAGTCTTTGAGGACCTTTCCAAGTAGGAAGAGTTTGGTGCAGAGTTGCTCAGGAAGAGAGTCTCAGCAAAAGTTCTTCCAAGAGGAACACTGGGACACTGAGACATGGCTATATATAGTTACATGGCACTTCATGGATGAAGGAGGAGGTGTGTGGCAGTTCCTTGCAGCATTTCCTGCCCAGTCATTCATTGCCTGAGTAAGCATCACTGAATTTTTCAGTAGCTTCTGTAATAGATTTATTGAATAAAACACCCTTTTGTAATTGTCAGTCTTGTGAATGCAACTTTGTCAAAGGAAATACAAGATATACAAGATTCGGGGCTGGGGGGAGGGTGGAGGGAAGAACAGTATGTAAGCTTCTTCCCTCCTTTTTGCAGAGCAGAACTCCTGCTTTTTGTATACTAGCGAAGTTGGTGATGAAAGGGAAGATCTTGTTTAGTATTTCAGTTTAGTGCACCAGCATGGAAGAATAAATTGGTTTAGGAGGTGCGGTTTGAGAGGGGTGTTATTTACATAATCAGTTCTTCAGTTCAAGTAGTGATGATGGGTATTTGTGTTGCAGTCTTCTATATCCTTGGCAAGCCACCACATCCTTTTCATGTGAGCGCTGTGGCATTAGAAGAATGAAATACAAACAAATTTACGTTAAACAAATGAAATATTTGAGCAACTTTAATAACTGTGTTAAGACTCGGCCCTTGAAGTCTGCAGGAACCAGTGGGGGGGAGGTTTGAGTTTGGTGGGGGTTTTGTTGCCTTTTTTACAAATTAGGGATTGAGATGAGGTACTCCGCACTGTGCTTTGAAAGAGCAAACGGCTGCATAACTGGCATTTGAAGGCATTTGAAATGTGAGAAATGCCCTGGTTAACACGTCAGCAAGTTGAGCTTCACAGAGATAATGTTGCATTAGCAGTGTTGTACAGTGAATTACGTACATACATGTGTTCAAACTGTCTTCAAGCAAGCCGTCCAGCAAATCATCTTTAAGCAACAGATACTCAGTAAAGGTCTAATGTACTTTCCAACATTTGTTTCCAAATCTGGAAACAAACGTTGAAAAATCTGAGGCAGAGCTTTAGCCCAGTGGATTAAGGCTGTAACTTCCTCACTGTTGCATGGTTAGGAGTATGGTAGGTTTGAGGGAGCTTTGAGTCTCATAGAGAGCATCTTAAGGCAAAGGGAGCAAATGTAATGTTTTCCCCAAATCACATGCTAGGAAATAAAGAGCAACCTGGAGAGAGGGATTATGTCCTGAGATACAGAACTGCCTGGAGAAAGGTGATTTATGAAATTTAAATCATTCTTGGCAGTATTTCTTGAAGAAATTTAAGGGGGAAGTATTTCTATGTTAATTTAAAGTACTGTTTTGTTTAACACATCTTGAGCTATAGAATTCCCAATTCTCACATTAATAGTACGTATGTGTTTCTCAGTAGTGTGCTTGTTCTGATTATTACTTAAAGACTTTACTTTTTCAATCTAGCAATTTTGGAACTTGTGTAAGAATTTCTTTTGGGGGGAGGACACACAAGCTTGGTGGTGGTTTCTTAAGTAAGTCTATCTGAGTTTAGATCTTTTGTCAAAAGTCAACTTTGTTTTTTTGCTTTGTCAAAGAATCTAGAATTTTTATCTGCATTTGAAAAGTAATCTTAGTGTCTATGTATTGCACTAATTAGTAGATGTATTAGACCTAGGTTTTCTTGCTTCTTTGGGTAGAAGATGACTTACAGGGTACAGGGCAGATATTGTTGATTTTGTTCTTTTGAGAGGACCATGCTACTTTTAGATATTGCTTCAAATTTCCCTAGCCATCTCTTTGGCTAATGCTGATTTTCTTTCTCACTAGAAACAACAAACACTTTCAGATATTTTTTTCCTTTAGTCATAGCCATTTTGATTAACTTATGACTGGGAAAATCTTTTGTGCAGTATCTCCTGTATTTATTCCTGCTCACTTTTGAGGAGCTTTTTGGGCTGTGTGTTGAAGTACCAGAAATGTCAGTGAACAACTTAGCTAACTCATAAACACAGGTTGGACTCTAAGCACGTTCTCACTAGGGGTTAGGTAACTGCTACTTCTTTGGGGTGAAAATATTTGTTGCTCCCCTTCTGCTGCCTGTGGTGCTTCTCCTGTCCCAGGCTTCATGTCCTGAGTGGATCTGACCTGAACTCAGGTCTTGCAAATGCATTTTCCTGAGGACAGTCCAGGATGGTGGCTTGGCTTAAGACCTAGGAACTTCCATAATTCCTTTAAAATGCTTCAAAAACATTTGTATCCTAAAATTAGAAGTAGAATGCTTTGAAAGTCTTCATTCCTTGGTGTTGGCTGTACGCATTAAGTCAGGTGAAGCTTGAGGTACCATTTGGCTCTTACTTTTGTCTTGCCTGCTAAAAACAAGGCGTGGCTAACAACCTGGAAGACAATCAAGAATTACAAATACATTTGAAATTTATTGATTACATTCTCATTTACTCATTATTTGGGTTATTGTCTTTTGGGTTCCCAAGAGTCCTGAGACATTTCTAGTAACTTCCAGACTCCTCAAATTCTTTGCTAGAGTTCTGTGCAGAATTTTATACAGTACATTATGTTATGGTACCCAGTATGGTGCTGTACACGAGGTCCTTATGCTGGCTGCCAAAAGCTGATATTTGTAATAAGTGTCTTAAACTTTTGTTAGATTTCGGGGGTGGTTCTTCAGATGAACTTGGATTTTTCCCATTCCTTCAAACTTACTTTTCAAAAACTTTTGAACTTGGAAAATAGAATGACACCCAAAGCTTCTGAAATTGGGTAAGGAAAGATGGATATCTCTAAAATCTGTAGCCAGTGATTAGACCTCATGTTCTGTCTGACACTTGGAAAACCTGGGGTCAAAGAGGGAGGTCGGATCTAGTGTCAGTATCCATGTTGTGTTCTTAAGCCTGAAAGGGACAGATTGGCAAGAAACTGATTAACTTGGAGAAGTTACTTGAAATCTTTGGTTTGCTTAGTATGTGCAGCTACAATTTTATACAGACTATGAAGTTTCTTGGTCAGGTTCAGCTTTGTTCAGCTGGCCTGGGAGAGACTTTTTGCTGGTGCAGGTCTGGGAGACTTGGATTAAAATACCCTGTCTCCCAGTTGAATATCCTGCCAGCAGCCTGTTTGACATCTTGTTGGTTTACTGGCCTTCTATCCTCTTCCACTTTTCTCATATTAAAAAAGGTGGTTCTGACATAACTGTATAGTACATTTAGCTGGAGACATTAATAATCTCTAACCATGTAGCATGAATGTTACCATGTGATGTGATACATATTGCTCTGTGAACCATTTTTTCAAAACAGTAACATTTTGTCTAAGTTATCACATCTCTGTAAAATCATTACAGTTTTCGAGTAAAGATGGTTCAACTTCCACTGAAGGTATAAAAACCTTCAATTGTATGTGTATATGTACCCGCATACATCACAGAATGGTTGAGGTTGGAAGGAACCTCCAGAGGTCATCTAGTCCAACCTCCCTGCTCAAGCAGGGTCGCCTAGAGCACACTAATCAGGACTGTATGTGTATATATGTACATATGTGTGTGTGTATATCGGTAAGAAATTAAATCATTGAGCTTAATCATTAGGTTTTCTTGTTTGTTGAATTTAAAATGTAGCTCAGTTTTTTCCTTCAAGAAAAAGAAAAGTAATCCTCAAATCCTTCTTTCCTTTTATTGTTAAGATAAAAAGTTAACATCCAAACCCAGGCGTATGTCCCTTACAGATGTTTGTAAGACCTTTTTCCTGTGGAGGGGAGAGACACAGCTGTTTCTTGGGTATTCATTTAGAAACAGAGAGATGTGGTTGTCACAGTGGAGCTCATGAAGGGAGATCAAGGGGGTCCTGAAGTGAGTTAGCTGACCTGGAGTGAAGAGAAGATTCCTAAACTCCCAGTAGAAGCAGCAGTATTATTCTATATAACTGCACTTCAGACCCACCAGCCACAAGGAAACTGGAAGTATGGGGAATAAATGTAGCTTCTGTATTTTAATGGAGAATTTCAACTATAGTTGGAAACTGAGGTTTTTGTTGCTGAATGATGGCAAGGAGCCAGTCTTTCTACCCAGCAGTCTTTTATTTGCCTTTAGAAATGCAGAAGATGATCGAGGATTAGCTAGTGTAAAAAGCTGAGTATGCTTTGATGGAAAACTATTATGGGTGCAGTGTAAAAATAATTTCCTCAAAGGATGGGTTTCTGCTGGAGAAAAGACTCCTTTCCATTTCTGGCATGATGCTGTATTATGAACCTAAAATAAGTAGCTTCCAGTAGTCTTATCTCTGTACTTGAAAATATTCAAGTTTTTCTATAAATGTATTACAAATTTCTGTTACTCTTTTTTTTTTTTTGTTACAGGAGCTAGAGTTAATGCCAAAGACAGCAAATGGTTGACTCCTTTACACAGAGCTGTGGCATCTTGTAGTGAGGTATGCTTGGGGTTTATGACTGCTTTGTGTTAAAATAAGACATCTCAAATTACCTTCTGTTCGTTGTTCAGTTTTTACAAAATGAAGCTACTCCAAATGTTTGGAATTGCAGAACATTTTTGCAAGACTGATTTTCCTGTTGAGGCCCTGTGTGTGTTTATATACACATACACATACACATATAAATGTATCTATGTGTATATATATAATGTGCCTGAGTTGGAAGAGGAAAACTCTACCCTTCCAGTTCTCAGCTTTGCTCTCTACCATTTCCCTAGCAGAGGATTCTGCATGAAGTGTTCTCACGTCATTTACTTCTCTTAAGGTAACTCAAATGGTTCAGCATGAAAGTAGAGATTAAAATCTAGTACAGCTTTCATAGCATAATCTTTCATTTCTTTATTTTTTACATGCTTGTCTCTTCAGACATTGAAGAGATAAGTAGTTGTATAAGGCCTGCACACATAAAAAAAGTGATTAATAAGTACTGATAGTATTGCGAATCACCCTAAAATGTGTAAATTAAGTACACAGAAAGTTTTTTTGAAGTCTGCTAGGCACACAGTTGGGAGAATATAGTAATGTAAGAAACGCCTCTGTTGTTGTTGCTCTCTTGTTCATGTCCTAATAAAAATTTTAAATGCTTCCAGAAGATGAAAACAGAGAAATGCTGAGCTTGTTATGTGGAAGAGTTTATGCAAAACTGTGTCTCCTTAGAGATACTGAGTCAAAGCAGTGTTCGTTTCAGTATATATCAAAAAATGGTTTTTCAAAGATCCTGTGTAAATTTTTGTTTGAGAAGACAGATATTTTTGACAAGCATTGAACTTCAAGTATTTAATCTCATCCACCAACTGTCTCAGCAAGTCTTGTTTCAGTTTTCACTTGTGAATTTCCTGGATAACCTGCAGTATTTTGTCACTAGCATTAATAGAGGAGTTTTGTGGAGAAACAGGGTTTGAAAAATGATCTTCAAGGGCGCTTTATTCCCAAATGCTGTTTGTTGTTCTTGATGTATTTTTAGGCTGCTCCTTTGGGAGCTGACCAAAGCATCAACCGCTTCATTCTTCAGAGCTGAGGGACAATAAAAGCTCCTTCTGTCAGTAATGCTTGCAGAGGGGGGTGCTGCAAACAAACTGGGCCTAAATTATAACTCCAAGAACTCCAACCATGGTCATATTTTTTTAATTGTAGAATATCTTAAACAAAATGCTACTCAAATGTGTAAACCAATCAGACTGTTTACCAAAAAGGCAGTGATAGGTGCTTGTCAGTCTTATTTGTCAAATTTTCTCAGCTCGTACTTCTAACAAAAGGAAATGAATAATCTTTGCAAGATGAGTTCAACATCAGAAACGGTTTGCAAGAGTTTTGCAACAATATGTGTTGAAACTTTTTGTGACCATGCTCTGGTTTTATCTAGGGTTTTCTAAGTGCATTTAGTAAGCTGTCCTTCTCTCTGCCATTTCTATAGAGACTTCAACAGTTGAAAATTTTTGTTTGGCAAGTTGATGAAAATGCATTGTACTTCACTATTCCTTAGCAGTGGAAGAAGTGCTAAGGAGGTTTCTTGAGCGTTGGAAATCAGTTGTGGTGACAAAGCAGTTTATCAGCCAGCTTAAGGAACTGGATAAAAGACCTGGAAATGGTTGATTCAGTTGAACCCTGTAGGGAGTGTATTGCTGGTGTTTCTGAGAACATGCCCAGGTCTGGATTTATGGTAAAGTACAAATCCCAGAGCATAAGAGGATGTTCGCAGAAGAACAAACTGGAAATCATTCTATTCCATTGTACTGTCCTTGGATTTAAGGCAGGCTTTTCAAATTACTTAGTGGCTTCTCTTTTTGTAAATGCTTTCAGGATGCTGTTCAGGTGTTGTTAAAGCATTCAGCAGATGTCAATGCTCGTGATAAAAACTGGCAGACACCCTTACATATAGCAGCTGCCAACAAAGCTGTGAAATGTGCTGAAGCTTTGGTGCCTCTCCTAAGCAATGTAAATCTGTCTGATCGAGCAGGTAGAACAGCACTGCATCATGCAGCCTTCAGTGGGCATGTTGAGGTAAGAGTTATTCTTCTTAGCTTGTTTCTCGTTCATCATTGTGTCGCTCATATTTCTGATGTTTAGTTTCTCAGTTTAAAATCATGCTTTCCCACATCCCTTCAAAATACCCCAACCCCTGTTTTGTATTTGAATTTTTTTTGTATGCAACTCTATACAGAATGGTTGTGAAACATACTTGTTACATAATTTAGTTGGAAGGTTGTTGCAGCATTTACCTTTCTTAAGACAGAAGCAAATTTGCCTGAGTTAAGTGGAGTTAAACTAATAATAGATTAATTTTAAATGGGAAAAAGAGGTATTTTTCTCTCCAGTAGATAGTGAACATATTGTATGTGTTTTCACTGAAATGTGGAGGAAATGCCTGTAATAAGCTCTAACTCACTAGTTTTCAAGCCCTGAAAAATCGCTGCTGAGAAATTCCCATTGTAATTGTGTATAGGTAGTTGGTGACAAGTTGGCAATAGGGTTGCTTTTAGGGATGAACTGTAGTGAATTCTTGGTAATAGCCTGCCTGAAGATTTCAAAGATTCCACAAATTTGCCATATTTAACTGGGAAGTTTTCTGTTGAAGTTATTTTCCTCACGCTCGCTTCATTATTGCTGCCAAGGTGGGCAGAGAGTTCTTTCAAGCTTATGGAATACTCAAAAAATAATATAATGAAATCATTTGAAAATGCATATATTTGTTTTTCTTTTCTAACTTAAGCAGAGGCTTCCATTATGAATAAAGGATTTCTTTTCTTTCTGTTTATCTTAGATGGTCAGCTTACTGTTATCTAGAGGGGCCAATATTAATGCATTTGACAAGAAAGACAGACGAGCCATCCATTGGGCAGCATATATGGGTATGTACATGTTTTAGTTGTTTATTTGATTTTTTTTTTTATTCTTTTTTACTACCACAACAGTAATCGTGTATTTAATGGATTTGCGTTTTTCTATGTAAATGACAGGTGAAAACTTTTGCAATAATGTCAAATAGAAAGTAAGAAATGAATAAAAGGGGCATCTGAAAAAGTTCATTACACCAACCTTCGGGATTGTATTTTAAAAGAAGAACATTTCATCTCTAAAACTGCAAATTCTTGCCTTGCTGTTCTTATTCTAGAAGTGGATAATTCCTGTTCTCATGGTATTGATCAGTGCATTGGCCGTACTGTAAGAGTAGTGCACTTAATTGCCTTTTATGAGACTTCCTTTTAATTAAGTGGTAGGAATTGTTTTCTTCAGCATAGCTGTAGCAAATAGAGTTTTGTATCTCAAGCTTTGTTTAAAATGTGAGCAATATAAACCATTGGAAGGTGAATTATAGAAAGTGCATATTGAGAGTCCTAGGCTGATGTTAACAAAGAGTTCTTAGCTTTGACTAACCATTTTGTTTCTAAGTAACTCACATGCAACTGCAGATTACACTTGTCATTGCAGAATATGTTTTACCTGCTCAGAAGACATAAAAACATAGTGCCTCTTTTAACTTCAAGAAAATGTCTAAAAATGCCCTTGAACACATGCAATGTGTGTCATATATGAGCAGTGAACAATTAAGTTTCAGTGTCAGTTTCAGGAGGAAACCAGTGGAGATAATGTCATCGTCTTGATTGTCATTTGGTGTTTTAGCTTATCGCTTGTAATTTTATCCAGCCAAGGGAGAAGAATAAAAGTGTTAGTATCAGTACTGTATGAATTTGTGTGCCTGGGGATTTTTTTGAAGATGAAATGGTCAAACAGGACTTCATTATCTGTAGTTTTTTGTTCCTGTTATGTTTTGATATGTCGCTCATGTGCAGTTTGGTATTAATGCTCTTTGTTATGAACTAGACAATTACTTATAAGTAGGCATAATGCTGTACAATGTGTATGTGTGTGGGGTGGCTCTTAAAACCAGACTTAAGATTGCTGCTGAACTCATCAGGTGGCACTGAGTAACATGTAACTGCTTTGGAGTTGTTACATTTATCCAAGCAGTGTTTCCCAATCTTGCCAGGAAAGAGCAAAGGGAAGCAGTAACTTAAAAGTAAAAATTCAATTTTAAACTTAAATACTGAGCAAAATAAATGAGCAACAGCATGTGGGGCAGTACTTACTTAAATACAGTTGCCAAATACCCTGAATTTTGAGGGTTGATAATGAGCTGTATTTCGATTGAGGACTGAGAATTTTTGCCTTTATAAATGCAAACCCACACATTTACAAAATTGGGCTTGTTTGTAAGATCTCAATGGCTGTAAAAGTGATCTTCTCCCACCAAAGTGGAATTACTAACTGCTGCCTTCGTGCAACTATGTTTCAGGCCAATTTCACTTTAGTCTTATGTCCCTGACAACACAGGTCTTAAATAACCTGATAGTAATGTAAAATAAGACTGTGAAATCCATATGTGAAATGCTAGGAACAACAGAACCCTCTTGAGCTATCCTCAAAGGAAAAGTCTTGGATGTGCCAGCAAATTACGAAGTGACTATCACAGAGTTATTACTATTCTAACTTGTATGATAACTGCATCTTAAGTTCTAATACCAGTACTTGAAACTAAGAAGTTAAAGAGCAATCTTCATTATTGTTTGAAGGTTCTTTGTGATATTTTATGTTAGTATTTTCTAATCTACTTTCAAATGCAAAGCAGTGTCTGTGATAGGCTGTCCAGCCACCTTACTCAGGGTGATTACACAGATTTTGTTGAATGAAACTTGAGCATGACATGGCAGAGATCTGATAAGTGTCAGTGGGAGAACAGTGATGTTTTCTGGCTTATGCTTAAAGTACAGGAGAGCAAAGTCTTCTGTTTTTCAGTTAAGCTACATTTATTCAAATTTTAGTCGATGCTGCTTCATAGGCTATTGACAGGAAACTCTGTTAGTGAAGTCTTTGAAAAAAAAAATTTATCTGGTGTTGGTCAACTTAAATATCCTTGCAGACAAAAAATTTTTGAAAGTCTTCAAAAAAAGAAACAAAAAAACCACAAACCAACTGTGGCATTCTCTCCCCCAGTTTGGAGCCATTTTACACTGCTCCAATTGTTTGAAGAAAGCCTTAAAGCTTTTGCGCCATATAAAACTGACCAGGGAATAAAAAAGAACTTAGGCTTTCCGTCACTCTACTATAAATAACTTCTAGGGTTATATCCATTGTTCACTTTCCTTCCTGCTTTTAACCCGGCTCCATTGCTGTCTTACCTGCAATGCTGCAACTAAAATGGACTTTCATTCTTGTGTGCTAGCGTTGCCTTCATTAGTGTATCGGGATGTCTCCTCGGTGCTTCCCGCTTCAAATACCTTCGTCTTCTGTTTGAGTGTCTTCCACTGATTGCTGCTTGCGTTTTCAGTGCAGGTCAGGGATTTTTTTGGGTTTGTTTTTTCTTCTCTCTAACATTTTTCAGTCACTCTTCTGTTCAGTATCTCTCGTCCTTTCATTGCTTTCAGTATCTTCTGTAATTTTATCTCATATAGGGCTTGTTTTCATTCTTGTCCCCATTATATTTTGTTCCGAAGATGGTTATGTTTACATGTGTCTTTCTCTGTCATGTTTACATGTCTCTTTCTCTGCTTTCCTGTGATGTGAAGTAACTCAGAAGTGAAATATTTGTGGCACTTCACATACATTGGTTAACTCCATGTTTCTGATCAGTATATCTGGGTAAAATGTCATTTCATATGTTGTTGGATATACAGCATAAAATAGGGTTTATGGTGACTGTCTGTATTCCTTTGGGGAGATGCTTGCTATTCAAACTGTTTCAAATTCTCTTACTTATTGAGAAAGCAAAGACCTCCACTTTTTATGAAGCACTTAAACAGAAGGCTGGCTTTGGTACTTCTTACTTACATGTCTAGACTGGATAAGCAGAAGTTTTCAGTGTGCACCCCACCCCTTTTCTAACTAAGGTGTCACTTGAAAGGTAAACGAAGGAATCCCACATCTGTCTGTGTGCACCAGTTACGAAGGTAAAGCACTAAATGTATTATGGTCTGTTTAACTCAAGTGTGCTCCTTTGTTCTGCAGATGTTTTATGATTGTGTTTTCAGTGATTGCCCTGTTTGGCCATTAAATTGACAACTGAGCAACAATGATAATTTTTTGCTTACCCCATTTTTATGGCTTTTCTCTTAGCATGTAGTGTAACAGCTGCATGCAAACTAGTGGGGGAGCACGCAGGCAGGGTGAAGGGAACGCTTACTGTCCTTTGCAGCAGTGGTGTGGTGTTGGGGACCCTAGCCCAGCCACAAAGCTGGAAAAGCATGTGTCTGCCTACTCCTTAGGATGAGCTCCCTGACCTCCTTTCTCTTTTCCACCCTCTTACCTGGAGCTTCCCCCAGATCGTCCTTTCTCCACAGCCCCACTCGAATCTTCCTATTCTCCCAGTGCCTTATGGAAATAGTTGGTGCTTTCAAAAGTTCCTCAGAGGCGTGAGTCAGTTGTGAAAATAAAGCTTTTCTAATTCCTGTATGATTTGGGTCCACATTTTAAAGGCTATGCAAGTAAAGGAAGTTGGATTGGGAGTTTGTGTATGTTTTTATTTAAACATAGAATATTTTCTTTTCATATTACATTACTGTTTCAAAGTCTGTGCTGAAGTTCTTAAAACCTTAACAGGAGTGTTTGCAGTTGAGATGAAGGTGGAAGAGCGACAGCCACATTCTCTCTTAAGTTGTTAACAGAAATTTGCAGTAAATGTTTGATAAGTACATAGGTATTTCACCTCCCTATTTCTCAAGTCTTAAAAAAATCCTGTGGTAAGCAGAAGAGAAGATCTTACTGTTTTAATATACAATATTATTTTTGTAGTAAAAATGCTATGATTATTGGAGGGGGTATATGGAAATAGTAATTTATGTTGCTTTTATAGATCATGAAGAAGAACAGTTCTTTCTTTTCCAGATTAAGTCCAAATGAATAATGTCTTGTGCACGTTATAACAGTTGTACGATTTTCAAGTTTGTAAGCTCGTGCTGCCTAATACAAAATGCAGCTTCATTTTTTTTATCTTCATTCTTTTAGGTCATATTGAGGTTGTGAAATTACTTGTGGCACACGGAGCTGAAGTGACATGCAAAGACAAAAAATCATATACACCCTTACATGCTGCTGCTTCTAGTGGGATGATAAGTGTGGTCAAATATCTTCTAGACCTTGGAGTTGATGTAAGGAAGAATGAAATGAAGTGATACTTTTTGTTGTTGTTGTTGTTGTTTGAAATGCTCTTGTTAGTATTGTAGCACAATATTTATTTAGGGGCAGGATATGATGTAGTCAAAGTAGTATTTCCAAAGATCTTTATTCACATGAGTTTTTTTGTTGTTGTAAAACCTCATTCCCCCAAGGAATTTAAGAGCCTTACAAATTTTGCAGAATTACTTGGACATCAATTTGTATTTAGTAGTTTTTTAGGTTCATTTGGTATGTCTTACTCTTAATTCACTGGATCAGAACTCAGGAATTCTATTCCTGACGTTGTTACACAGTTCCCTTTGAACTGCAGGAAATTAACTCTATTGCTTCAGTTACTTGTAAAATAATAGACATTACTGACTTTCTTACAACACGTAAGTTTTGAGTAATACAAAAAACTGTGAGAAGCTTGTATACTACAGTAAGGAAGGCCAAATTAATGTTGAAATGCAAACTAAATTCAAAGGCTGTATGGTACAATACCTGCACATAGAAAGTATGTTAACAGCAAACTGTGAATCTGTAAGAAATCTACATTGTGAATTACATTTTAGCCTTACAAGGCTGGAGGGTGCTGCCAAAATTCTATCTTGAGTAGTCAATCAGAATTATCATGTTGTGCTTAACAGCAACTTACACTTCAATACACTCTGCCCTGGCCCTTTGATCTCTGTTCTTAACAGAGACCCGCAAAAGTTGTTGAAAACTGATAGAGCTCTGTGCTGTGCTTAGTTTGTGGTGTCTGTCCAAATTGCCACTGCTGATATTGTTTCCATGTGTGTATTCTGTGAAGTTGCGTACTACATACAGGAAACTGGTGTAGAGACAATTGCAGGAGGTTGGCTCACTTATGAAGTAATTCTATTCTTCCCCAGTGCGCACTTCTCAGACAAACTACTGCATCCAGAACTTGTTTTAAATTTCTGGTGTTGAAGAGTTCCAAAACATAAAGAAAAAATTACTCGTAACATGATACATTTCTTTGTCATAACTAAATGCTGCAGTAATACGGGTTTTTGCCTACTAACTAATCTTGGTGTTTTGGTTTGCTTTATTTCTCTGATAGATGAACGAACCAAATGCCTACGGAAATACACCTCTCCATGTAGCTTGCTACAATGGGCAAGACGTTGTAGTGAATGAACTCATAGACTGTGGTGCTAATGTAAATCAAATGAACGAGAAGGGTTTTACACCTCTGCACTTTGCTGCTGCATCAACACATGGAGCATTGTGTTTAGAGCTTTTGGTCTGTAATGGAGCAGATGTAAATATGAAGGTAGGTGAATCCAAAGCCATCCATTCACTCTTGAAGTTGCAGTTTGTCTTTGAGAGGTAATTTTTCAAAATCACTGTTATTATAGTGTTTAGAAATTTCCATTGATTGATGGAGTAGTTCTGTGAAAAGTGCTATAGGAAAAATGAGCCATTATGTTGTTTCAGGGAGCTTGATCTGAATCTGAAAACCTTGATGGGATGTAATAAATAGCCCAAAGGGGTAAAGAAGAAATACAGCAATGCTTTCTGGTCAATCTTGGTTATACTAACTGTCAGAATTCCACATAATTGTCTTTTCCAGTCTGTCTTTATGAGTAAGAGCAAATCATGTGGAAAAATGCAAAACAACATGTTTTTCTTTTAAATAATCCACATTAAAAAAAAAAATCAAGGATATTCCAGAGAAATGTGTATGAAAGTCTAATTGCTGGAGCAGTTGAAGTGCTGATAACGTAAGATCCTAAAATCTAGTTAATAAGGGAGAGGCTTGACAGGTGTATTACAAATACAAATATTAAGTAGATTAGGCCAAAGTCCTAAACATCTGGGTTTTTTAATTATGCCAACAGAACTTTGTGAGCAGAGTCAGTGTGTGCTTTACACCTCTACACGGTCACAAGTCTTTGGCTGCAGAATATTCCTTAGAATCCCAGTCTTAGTGTGGGAAAAATTCCTAATCCACACACATATAAAAGCAACCCAAAATCTATATCTTCTGTTATATTCTCTAGTGTGTAGGGTGAGATCTTGAGATGTGAGAGAGGAGGTCCTGTTTTGTATTAAGTTGATTTTTACTCTAGTAATAAAAACTTAACTGTATTCAGAAATATTCAGTGGTAGTGTCTGGTGTCTTGAGAGGTTTCAGGCTCTCGGGTAAGTGGGAAATGGATACGTGGCATGAAGAGTCCAAGTATTCCTCTTATAATACTGTTGTCCAGATGTGATAGGAAGAGAATAATTTATCCTTTAGTTGCTGAAATAAATAAATCTGTTTACTAGTTAGGCCTGAATTTCAGCACAATCTGGGTAAGAGGTGAGTATTAGAATAACTACTATTTCTGTTAAAAATCACAAGGGTGTGTGGCTCACTTCACATAAGATACTCGCACTGAAAACTGATTTTCAGTTAAGTAGTTATAAAATACAATTTTATACTTACTGTTAGTTCAAAATCTGTAGCTCATTGAAAATTTGGGAGTAATTTAAAAATTACATATTTGATATGGAAAAAACATTAGATGTATGTTACTGCTCACTTCTATTTAAACATTCAGCTCATTTAGTGGAAGCATTCTTAAATTCAGTTGTGGAAAAATTCATCACCAGAGTGCCCTGGAGAAATAAGGAGTTGTGCTTACAGAGTTTTTTGTCAACTTACCCTAAAATACACAGGTCACAGTCCATTTATTTTTGTTGCCACCTTTCTGCTCTGCATAATGTCCCAAACTGGACATAGAATCAACTGGGTTAAAAAAGACCTTTAAGATCACCAAGTCTGCATTACCCCATGACTGCCAAGCTCACCACTGAACCACATCACTAAGGGCAAACTGATCTCCCCTTGAGGTCTCGCCCTCATGGCTGCCTCTTGTAATCTCCACTCACAGCCACCCCTCATCTGCGCCCTGTAGTGGCCCACACTGTATAGGTGCCGCCGCTACCTCTCATGGCCACCCCTCTTATCTCCTCAAGATCTCCCTTCATGGTCAACCCTCACGCCCTGTGGCTACTTGTGCCCTCCCCCAGTGATCTCTCATAGTCTTCCCTCATGACTGCCCCTCACCCCTCAATGCCACCCCTGCTCTCTCCTCAGGATCTCCCCTCACGCTTCATGGCCATCCCTCTTCTCCCCTCATGATCTTCCCTCACAGCTGCCTCTCTTCTCCCTTCACAATCTCCCCTCATGGCCGCCTCTCCTCTCCCCTCATGATCTTCCCTCATGGCCACCCCTCCTCTCCCCTCAGGATCTTCCCTTACTCCTCATGGCCACCCCTTCTCTCCCTTCACAATCTCTCCACATGGCCACCCTTCCTCTCCCCTCATGGTCTTCCCTCATGGCCGCCCCTTGTCTCTCCTCATGATCTTTCCGTATGGCTGCCTCCCTCTCCCCCTCCCGCAGATTGCGGTAGTGGCTGTGATCACCTGGCCACCAAGCTGGAGGTATTTCTTCCTGTGAGCTTTGAACAGCTGTGCTTCAATTGCACTTTCCACATCTGAATGATACGAGAATTTTCAGTTTCAGAAGCTATCCGCTTTATTGGCAGTAAAGAAGAAATGGGAACACTTGCATAGTCTGTTCTGTATGTGTTCATTGTGTTACACCAGCATATCACAAAGTTTCTCTTCACCTTCATAAGAACCACAGGCGACACTCCAGGCTTGGGGAAGAGCGGTTGGAAAGCTGCTCAGCAGAAAAGGACCTGGGGGTGCTGATTCATGGGCGGCTGAACATGAGCCAGCTTGTGCCAAGGCCAACAGCATCCTGGCCTGTGTCAGCAGTAGTGTGGCAGCAGGACGAGGGCAGTGATCATCCCTCCGTACTGAGCACTGGTGAGGCTGCACCTGAAACCCTGTGCTCAGTTCTGGGCCCCTCACTACAAGGGAGACTCTGAGGTGCTGGAGCAGGTCTGGAGAAGGGCAATGAGGATGGTGAAGGATCTGGAGCACAGGTGTGATGGGGAGTGGCTGAGGGACCTGGGGGTGTTTAGCCTGGAGAAGAGAAGGCTTGGGGGGATCTTACCGCTTTCTACACCTACCTGAAAGAAGGATGGAGCCAGGAGGTGGCTGGTGTGCTCCCAAGGAACAAGTGATGGGACAAGAGAAAATGGCCTCAAGCCATGATTATATGTGTATGTTACTTACTCAAATAAGAACAAAAGTGTAATAATTCAAAGTAAAGCATTACTGTTTACCTGTATACTGGGTTGCAAAGGTTCAAGACTTTGTACATATTTCTGATGTAGAAGTGGGGAGGACTTGATCTTAGAAAGATGCACAGCAAGTAATGATGGTTTTTCTGGCTATTTGTGTTCAGATACACCTTAATTGTAGGTTAGGAATGAAAATCAAAAACTTCCAACATTCTATTAGGATAATAAAACACTGGTAAAAATTACTGTAATCTTTATGTTTGAGCTTAAAACAAGCATTTTATGTATGGTATACACTGTAGTTACTGACTCAATTTAGTCAGAACACAAAGTAACCTTAGAAATTGTGCAAAAGATGGCTGATATCTTCAAAGTGACTGGCAGATTTCCTAAATTCTTTGAAGCCTGTAATGTGGGTGTACTTTTATTTGGAGGTGACAAAAGGTGTTTTAACATCAGAGAGATGTATTGCTGCTTTCTTTTCAGTTTGAAGTTACATGATCCAAAGTACAGATTTGTCAGTTTCTGTAACGTTGAAGAAATCGTTAGAAGATCTAGTGTGAGTAAACCCAGGCTTTCTGTGAAGCTTACTCTCAGGTGACAGAATCAAGTAGAGTCCTGTAGGAATTTTAAGCAATTAGAGCTTGAAAACAGCGTTTGTTCCATGTTCCCGCACCATCATGTGTCTCTATTGTACTTTTGTTATGAGCGTTTCCTTGGATTTATACCAGTATGGCTGTTTGGCCTGTGAATTTGTTTTTTGTGAACAGCCTTACTTTGTATATGAAAACTTACCACTTGCACAGTTGAAAAGTGCAAGAACTGAGGCAAAATTACATTGTTTCCAAGTCAACTTCTGCTTACTTGGAAAGACTTCTAAGGATAAATCTTGGATTTAATCAGAAAAACAATCCCTAAAAATAGCAGAGGGAAGTTGAATTAGAATAGTTAAAAATAATTGTAGGGTTAAAATGGGATGCTTTTAGAGCATTTCTACCAAGTATTTATTGAAACCAAGACTTTTCAGTTTACTGATACTAAGGCTGAAGTTGAAAGTACTTCTTAAAATTGTTTATATATTTTTCATCATAAATATGTTGCTTGTGTAATTAGACATAGTAGTTCCCTCCGTTGTACAACTGTTTTTGTGAGTTTTAGAGGTAACTGAGTTAGGGAATGGATGATGATTAAGGTGTGGACTAGACAGAGCACTTTCTGCTGTGAATGACCTTGTTGGGGGACAGCAAAAGGGAAGCATCTGCCATCTTACCCTTGATGGCAGATGGATGGTGTTTGTGAATATCTGTGGATAGGGGCCTCATCTCAGGAAGGGAATATGTAACAAAAGGTAATGGAACAGTAGAAATATGTTATATGCTTTTTATCACCTTTGTAGACAGAGGACATGGTTTCATACTTGGTTTTGTAGTCTTGTCAATGCCCATGTAGTGCTGTGGAGCAGTGTATATATCCTGTTAAGTACTGCTCATTACTGCAGCACTGTCTCCTCACTATTCAGGATTTCCATGCATGGAAGAGCATGTTGAAATGAGTTCGTAATGGGACAGTATTAATTATTTTATGGGCCCCTTTGCTGCTTGAAAATTCAGTGACCTAAATAAAAAAAAAGTATTTTACTTCCTTTGGTGATACTAGAACATAAGAATTGTTGCCAGGGGGAGATTTCACTTGGAGGAATGCTGTGACATGATAGACCCACATTTCCCCTGAATCTCTGTAAAGCTCAGTAGTCTGAATGCAGTTAATGTCCAAGTAATCACTTGATAAAACACCTTGTCCTGTGTGTTTATTTTTTCTGTCTAACAGCAATTACTGTTCTAAGCAAATTTAGTATGATCCTAAGTATTTTGTGGATATGTTTTCTCTAGTGATAGAGGAGACTTGGGTGATTTCTTTCCTATTACTGCACTTAACTGAGTTTCAGTGAAGACAACAGAATTTATCATTAGCCAATGGCTATTCTGTCATGTGCTCTGATCCTATCTGATCTCATAAAATCAGACTTAGTAGTTAATGTAATATATAGGTAGACAATAAAGGCATTAAAAAAAAAAGAACTTGAAGGTAGTTTTGAAGATACCTCCTTGCTTATGCAGTCCAGCCTCCTGGCATCTTAGGAAATGGTGCTTTGTTCAGTAAATAGAGCCTTCCTGTTTTGATGCTTGAAGAACTCTGGCTGCTGGTTCTGATTTTGTATATCCTTCCATAGTGGAGTCTTAAGAACAGAATTCTGAATGCAATCCTATGCATAACAGTTTGGTTTCAGCATGGAAATTATGACCATATAATTTTATACCTGTTCTATGTTTATACATTGATAGACAGTTGTGTGTTATGTTATTCCTGGGTAGTAAAGGAACTGGAGACAGACTAGAAAGAGGTACTGTGGATAATCAAGCCCAATGTCTTAGAAATATACATTAAGTGCATTTGTAAGTAAATTTGAGGGGAGTAAATCTAAAAATCCATTACTGATTGTACTGTGGTTTTAATTTACAACTAGAAAACTATTTTTTGACTTATTTTGCTGTCCTTTGCAAGATCTTATTCAAGTTATATTGCAGGGGTTCTCACTTGACCACCATGCTCATTAGTTTCTAATACTGTTATTTTTCTGTCCTTTTAAGGTACTTTATTAATGTGCTACTTAATTAATGAGAAATATTTTATTAATGAGATTAATGAAATAACTACTTTCTTCTGCTCCATCTTACTCTTGATCGGCCTTCCTTTGAGATACAGGTTTAGCATATATGAGCCAGTGAGATTGCAGGCTGCTTTTTCTGAGCTCTTAATTTCTTCTATTACTTCACTAATGTATTTCCTTATTTTCCCAGAGTTTCCCATTTCAAAGTTCAGCACATTAGTCACCAAAGCCACTTTTAGTCACTCACTCCAACTGAACATACATGATTATTTTCCTTTTAATTAATCCTTCATCTGAAAGAAGGAGAAAAGGAAGGGAAAGAGGCACCAGATTTGTAAAAAAAATGCTTTAAAGGAGGGGAAAAAAATTTGACACAGAGAATACTAATGGTTGGATATGGAGGGTAGACATAAACCGAGGGGTAAAAGATGAAAGTAGACATAAGAAGAAAATTCTCTTTGTAAGAAAATCAGAGCATTGAGATTGCTTGGGGAAGCTGTGACTTATGATGTGTTTACTTGGCCTTCAGGCCCCTGCTGGTAGAACTGGACAATTATTTTGCTTCTCAAGTGGATTTCAGTCCCATTTTCTGTGTTTCTTTGCATCTGCTATGGATATGTGGATGTGTCTTTTGGATTCCTTACAGTCAAAGAAATCTGCTAGCTAAAACATCTGGAGATAACTTGGCTTTCATTATCAGGTGTTTTATTTCTTTCAATCTAGGTCTGAGAATGCAACTTTTCCCATAATTGCATTGTTCTAGATCGTGTATGCTGCTCTGTGCATGGCATAGCTGACAATTCCATATCCAACTCTGCCTAAAAGGGTCTCCAGTGGACTTTCACTAACACACCCATAGAAGCTTTGTCATTTGGTTCCAAAGGAAAAGATGGGAAGACACTTTTGCACATGACAACAATGTGTGATATTTCAATGCATATGTTCGTATCATATTCTTCAAAGCCAACGTTTAAAGTTTAAAGATGTGGCATCCATGTACACCCAAGAGTGCTTTTATTTTTTGTGAGGGTCATGTTTACATTTTCCCATTACCTGTAATGAAGTGGGTGTAGTGGAAGTACTCCTCAAGTAATAATAAGAAGGGGGAAAGAAAAATGGTTTCCTAAGTGCATTGTGATTGTGCTGTTAAAAATTGAAATTACCTTCTGCCTTACTGTTGGCCTATCTGAAGGACATCTTTACTGAATGAAGTGCACATTTGATATATCTGTCAAACGTGTAGTACCAATTATGGTTGAATAATTGTACCCTAGGATTACTTGTTGTTTATGATAAATCGCTTACAAATATGACTTCACAGAAAATTCCATGAAGCACATGATATTTTTAATGTGATGTCTTCTAATATAATGTGTAAACCTCTACAGTAAATACACCTAGTTTCTAAAAAGAAACAAAGAATCACTCTTTTGTTTTAGACTTGGGCAGGGGAAGAATTGGACATAGGTTTGTTGCTAAAGTTGCACGCTGTCATCATTCTCTTGAGAGTGATTATCGCAAAGGCATAATCATGAGTGGGCAACACTGAGTTGTCACTCACAGCTAGAAGAGTGATTAAGAGCAGCTCTTTTGAAAAGCTTGCCGTGTCATGCTGACTTGTCACTGCCAGTATCTGTCTTGCAGAAGTTTTGTGGCTATTAGTGGCCATAAGTAAGCATGGGCATTTTCTTCTTTTCCAGAGTAAAGATGGGAAAACACCTTTGCACATGACAGCAATCCATGGTAGATTTTCAAGATCCCAAACCATCATTCAAAATGGTAAAAAGAGGGGGAAGAGGGTCTTATTATTACTAAATACCACTGAAAGCTGTATATAGACTTTTAAATCCAAAGTACCCATTCATGGATGGTTGTTAATGTAAATCATCATCAGTGCTATGATTCTATTTTTGTGACAAAAGTATCTGTATGCCTGCTTAGCAATTACTTTCTATTGTAGGAGCTGAAATAGACTGTGAAGATAAGAATGGAAATACTCCTTTGCACATAGCAGCTAGATACGGCCATGAGCTATTAATCAACACTCTGATTACGAGTGGTGCTGACACTGCAAAGTAGGTAACTTTACTGGCATGAATGCAAGCTGATAGAATTTACAAATGTATTTGTTAGATTAACAAGACTAGTATGATTTTTTGTAATATCATCTTCAAGTTGAAATAGGAAATTTAATTTTTCCCTTCCAATTTAGAAGTAAAAGCTTGGTATGTGAGACTAAAACCC
>JAOEHX010059258.1:0-11970 GCA_025448015.1 Bolborhynchus lineola
TGATCAACTCAAGGCCACCAGCTTGCGAAACGTTGCTTCAGCCATATCAGCAAGATTACTCGTTTGCGGCCGTTTGCGAAATTCGGGACCACCCATGTACACCGGTAATAAAAGGGACTGGTTTAGAGAGAGAGGTGCGGCAGTTGGTGGAGCGGAGACTCCCCTGTTGCCCAGCGCTGCATTTGCTCATATTCTGGCTTACTATAATTAATAAATTGTTATTTCGGAAATAATTTGTCGATCAATTTATGACAGTGCTTCAAAGACTGCCAGCAGTCATGAAGATTGTTGGAAGAAAAAAACGACCCTCAAAGACCACCACCAGATTTTTGTATGTATGTATGCCCAAACAACTATATCTATATAACTTTAGCAGCCCTGGTCGCAGCCCTGCAGGGCCAAGTAGTTAACTTAAAAGAGCAGCTAGACAAAGAGGAGAGTCAGGCTAACGATGGCCTGTGTGGCAGTACAGGGAGGCAAGTTAGGAGGAGCTATCCTCAGTGTCTTCTGGCCCTGCAATAAAGAATACCTGCTTGAAAACTAGAACTAGAAAACTTTGTTGGGGAGTTTGTTCCTGGAGTTTTCTCCAAATCAATGTAATGCCTGATATGAAGAAAAAAGGTACTCCCCCCAACTCATTATAAAAAGGGGGAAAAAAGTAATCACCAAAGAGCACATCTCCAGGGAGCCATTGTCATGAGAATGACTCCAGGAGGACACCTCCTTGTGGACAGTCTCCACTGATGACTATTATGGGCCCTGAGGGACACCCTCCACAAGACACACTCCACAGGGTACCTTCAAGGGGATGACTCCAGAAGGACACCTCCACGAGGACACCCATCTCCAATGACTATTACGGACACCTGGGGGACACTGCTCTGATACTGACTATGAACCCTGAAGGACTCCCACCACAGACAACAGATCCTCGGGACACTGCTGGATCCACGGTAGTGACTCTTTCTCTGCACCCCGAATCCTTGCTTCATTTTTCATCCTTTTTCCAATCTGTCCCATTGCTAGCCCCTTTATTACAACAATTTCCCTTTTTAATAATAACTGTCTTTCCATAATAAACCAAGAGACCAATTACAGTACTTGACCACGTTTGCATCTTTATTTCACTCCTGTAACAGGGTTCGGCACTGGGGTCTTCTCCAATTGGACCCTGACATTAAATTGGCATCACGGACAGGGTCCCTTGCAGTGAAAAGTACCATAATGTCCCCTGAAGTGTGAGGTTTTACGTGTTTACCTTTCAGGGAGTACGAGGTAGACCTTGTTGAAACAGACAAGATGCCTCCCTGAGACGACAACCCCAGCCTATTGCTTTGTATTACTTGTGCACCTCTCAGGCACTTGAGTGGATTTTGTTGGAACAAAACATGCTGCTCTCCTGAGAGGACTGCCCTGTTCAGAAATAAGTATCAGTGAAGCTGCCCCTCAGAGCAGAGATGTGTTGTGTGGTCTTTTAGAGAAACGTCTGGCTCACCACTCTCTGCCAAAGGTAGAATGGACCAACAGAAATGAGCATGATTTGCACAGTGTAACAGAGTAAGTGCCCTGCAAAAGAATGAAAAACTCTGGCCAGGAAAGGGTAACTCAGTTTCTGTGCCACGCTGGGCGGCAGCTTGGCTGCTGCAGGAGAGGCTGGAGAAGAAAAGCAAACATCTGAATCTCGGTTCATGCGAACTTTAGCAGCCCTGGTCCCAGCCCTGCAGGGCCAGGTAGTTAACTTAAAAGAGCAGCTAGACAAAGAGGTGAATCAGGCTAACTACTTGCAATTTGCCCTAAAAGAGTGATTCAGAGAAAACTCCAGGAAAAAACTTGCGAACAAAGTTTTCAAGTTGACAAGCAGGTATTCCTTATTGCGGCTTCAGGAGACACAGGGGATAGCTCCTTCTAACGTGTGTCCCCGTATTGCTGCACAAGCAGTCCTTATATAGCTACAGAGCATGTGTACATATTCATAAGGCTACATATGAATTACATTATTTTCCAGAAAGTTCCCCACATGCGTACAAAACTGTGGTGGGATCTCTGGTGTCGTTTACTTCTTCCAACAGTCCTCATCACTGCTGGCAGCCTTTGAAGCATGCGAAGTAGATGCTTATACCAGCTTAATTAGTTCGTTAACACCACAGACGAAACAGTCATCCCATACTCCTGCTTATCGGTTAGTTTAACTGCAGCCCATCCTGGGCCCCTGCCTTTCCAGATCCTCCTTATCTTTACGTCCTGTTCTTTTAGCCTGTTTTTCTTACACTCATTCTGTACTATGGTCATAAATACCTAAACTATGTCAACTACAGCAATTTATCTTGTACAAGAATTCTCAGTATGTTCTCTAGCTGTATTCTGTATTTTTTCTGTATATTGATTCGGAGAAAACTCCAGGAACAAACTCGCCAACGAAGTTTTCTAGTTGACAAGCAGTTATTCTTTATTTGTGGCGCCGGGAGGCACGGGGGATAGCTCCTCCTAACGTGTGTTCCTGTATTGCCACACAGGCCATCCTTATATAGTCGCTTGGGCATACATGAGGCTACACATGAATTACATCATTTTCCAGAAAGTTTCCCGCATACATACAAAATGTGATGGTGGTCTTTGAGAGTCATTTACTTCTTCCAACAATCTTCCTGACCCCTGGCAGTCTTTGAAGCACCAGCTTAATTAACATAACAAACATAGGAATCATCCTGTCCCTTTACTTATCACTGCTCCCATCCTGGACATTTGCTAGTCCGGGATACTCCCCAGTAGATGTTTACACCAACTTAATGGGTTCATTACATAGCAATCATCCTGTCTCTCCACCCAGCCAGTTTAACTGTGCCCATCCCCAGGTCCTGTTTTTCTATTTTATTCTTCTTACACTTTTTGTACTAAGGTCCTAAGGATCTAAAACTACCTTCAAGCACCCCCATTACAAAGCCATCAGACTTAACCTTACTTAGAACTGATTATATTTTTTCCTTTTGTGCCTCCTCCTTTCAGTAAGTAAAATAGAAATGCTCAATGGCATGTGAACAGAATCAGATTCTACGGCTCCGCCTTGTTTAGAGCTAAAAAGGAAAACAGAAAAATGCAATTTTTCTTTTGGACCGTAAATACATACCAGCTATTAGGAAACCCCACCACTGTCCAAGTTTCCTTCTGCTGCTGCTCAATCAGATCTGCTTAGAGTATGCACATATTGCCAGTTTAACTTCTTAACACAGTCCTCCATGATTAATTTCAACTTTATGCTAATGAAACATTTCCTGCTACCACTATGCACATTCTCTGAGGCTGAGAAGTATGAAAGTTCACAGGGTTGTAAAAATGGTGCTTCTGCTTCAGATTATGTGATGAGTTAGTTACCAGCCATGTGGCAATACATCTTCTCTTGACAGCCTAGCTCTAGTTTACCAAGAACATAACACTGAACATCCAGGACTGGGATACTGTAATCCTTAAAAGACAATTTAAATGAACTTGGGGCAAAGGAATACAAACAGGACATCCAATTTCAGTTCATAGCAAGGCAGAAACTTTGCAATTATGCCCAAAAGATAAAGTAGCTGGAACACAGCAGGCATTCTTCCTTGCATGTAGAAACAGAATGCCATTTGGCAGATCACTCTTCAGTGACTTGGAAGTCATCTCCTCTAACAATAAAGAAACTTAAGAGAAGACTTTTGAGATCACCACTAATTAGAAAGACAATTCAAGACTGTAGGACTAATAGGACTTTGACAGTGCTCCATAGTGAAGCATTATGGAAGCAATCACTTTGAAAAGCACCCACAGCAAGCATGAAAATATGCAATACGTTTGCACTGCAACACCAAGGTCATTTTTGCACTGATCAAGTTTCAGAAAAAATGAGGTATAAATAATTAACCAACAAAAATACCCACAACTCAAGCCAACAGTTTAATTAAATTTAGAGTTTATTCCAAAATGGCTATTTCTTTCATTAACAGCAGTAGAATGTTTTGCAAGATCATCATTCCTATCTTGAAACAAAAATTGGAAGCTATTGCATACTCACTCTTGAAAAGTAAAGTTAAACTTTATTGACTATGAAAGTATACAAAGAAAGTCCTTATTTCCTTTGGGTAAACTGTTACTGTAAAGTTTCCTGAGGTCTCTGTGCTTTTGGAAAATCCTGTAAAACACAAAAATGTTGGTAATATATTAGAGAAGAATAAATGTACATATTATTCTATCTCAGCAGTTTTAACCCATCTCTTCCTTAAAAGCTAGTGTTTGAGCAGATTCTCTTCCTTAAAGCCGTAAGTAGTATGGAGCCTAAAATGCACCAATTCATAATATTAAAAGATATAATTAATCTACTTCTCACATACTGACTCACACAGAAAATGTGAAACGATTCTCCCATCATACACCTTTTCTTCATCATGGTTAAGCAGCACATAAGTTCCTAGCTGCAGGTCAAGCAGAGCTCTAAACTCTCACCTAGACCAGCCCCAAATCTCTGTAACCCTTTTACAAGGCACATATATGGACAGAAGTGACTGTAAGGACAATGTCCAAGCAACCCACTGGAATGAGAAATGAAATGAGGTCACCCACAGCATTTGAGTGCCAGTCCTAGCTTGAATCACATCCATGCAGTCCTTTAAGCTGATTACACTGGGGATTTTTAAACGCAGCTGTCTGGTTTTCTGCAGCATGGGCTTAAGCTTAGATTAACACAATTCATCAGCACCTAACAAAATCAAACTGTGTCACAAGTGTGAGTTCATGAAGTAGCCATTCTAGGTGGACAAAGATGCCTCCAGGAAGATTTCAAAGTTTTTAACACTTGTAGACAAAACAAGCTATCAGAGAAATACAGAAGTCTAGTAGCTGCAGGGAATCTTTGCTAAATGCTATTACTTGCAAGTTGTGCCACATACCAGGCCTGTCACATAGAACAACATTTTTAATCTCACAAGTATTTTAATATTTTTAATTAGACTGTCCATCAAGCTTCCACAGACAATCACAATATGGACACCAAACACCTTACTCCACCTACCTTTGCCTGGATGTTGTGTAGTCTTCCATTTCCACCGCTTCAAAGTATTTATATCCCAGGTGCCTGTGAGTGATCGCTCTTCCACTATCATCACTGATCCTAATCCTTTTAGCAAAGACTGTGAGTAAAGAAAATACAAGCAGTCAAACCATAAGTTACTGACAACAGCATCACACTCACCAGTAGATAGTTACACCAGCATAGAACTTTCATCTCTAGTACTGATGTGTTAAGCAGAGCAGTAGAAACTTCAGAAATCTGCTAAGTCATGCAACACAAGACTGACTACAGATTCACCAGGCTTCAAATGAAGAAGCTGAGGTGCTAAGAGCTTCCTCTGTGTTGTAGCAAAGTTCAGAGCCTACCAATCTCTCCATTCAAGGGCTGAAACCTACACTGCACTTTTCTAAACGAAACAGAGAATACTACACCTTGTTCCCCACGTTTCTGCCATATTTTTTAAAAAAAACCCTGCCACGTATTATAAAATTACTTACTTCTATATGGAAGATCAAATAAACAAGAAAGTGAAAATACACAGTACATGCTAAAGTGACAGTAGATTCAACAACCCACAGATATAACCATAGAGGGAAAAAATGTTTCCTTTAATCCTGTATACGTTTCATTAACTGCAGGTACACCTGCAATAACCAAAGAAACAGCAAAACAGAATCCCGTTCACTGCACTGGTTAAGGTACTGTAGGAAGTGTTACACAGCCAAGAGCTCAACCGAACCAGTCCTACCAATATTTATGCAGATCTTCACGCTGGTCCCATGGGAGCTCCATATAAAGTAATGGCTTCTGTGTTGCAAAAAGAAAACCTACTTCCCTCCGAGGTTAAACTTATGATAGTATTTTTGTATCCATCTTTTGTGGAGTCTCTAGCATACAGGATATTTCATTTCAGAACTAGTTCTTTCTCAAACAAAACTACCTCAATTGGCATTCTGTCTTAAAAGATTAGATTTACCTTTAGATCCACCGTCACAGGTTGAGACAGCACAGGATCTTCTCCAACTTCATACAAGTGCCTAATTCTTAGCAGGACACGACTGAAGTCTGCATCACCTTGCTTCTGTCTACCTTTAAGAGAAAACAAAATGCAAGCATTTTCTTACTCTTAAAATTAACTCCACTTTTAACCATTTTTTAAAGATCTCATAATTTGAATTCAATTCCCATGTTTTAAAATTAGCAAGAGGACTAACAGCAAGAAATACCCAGTTCCAACTGTTGAGAGGAATGGCACTAATAGGCATGATGAACTCGTGCAGGAGAAATACTTTCCTATTTGAGTAGAGAAATCATACAGTCCAATTAACTTTCTGGACAGAGGAACTTAAAACTCTGAATAAATAAAATCACTAGCCACAGAAGAGATAAAGAACAAAAAGTTTTCTTAGGTCTAACAGCTACTCTTTTGAAGGCACCTACCCATGCAGACGCTGCCAACCTGTTTGGCATGATCAGAGCTGTATCTCCACCCCGGAATGCTCAGAGTCTGAAGATGAAGATTAGGTGGGACAGTTACATGTGAACTGTGGACTGAATTCTGCTGAAGCTGTCTGTGTAGCTTTGGTTTATCTCCTCCACCTAAAGAGAAAGAAGGCAAATGCCAAGCATCAATCCTGCACACAACCTGGCTAGGGTACTGTGGAAGAGATTTTTGCTTATTATGCCAAGACAGATGCAAGGCAGGTGATGTATTACTCTTCCAAGGCCTTCTGAGATACAGAGCAAAAAGCAGAATAGATTTATCTACTGGAGAAGTGTATTACAGCTTTCCATAAAGCAGATTTCACTACAGTTTGAAGTTGCTATTCCACTACCAGGCTTCAGTTTTAGTTAATAAGTCAAACAAATATTTTTAAAAGAATGACTTAAAAATGGTCATTAAGGACTCAGCATCCAGGAAGCTGATATATGGTGCACTAGCTACTCTGCTCTAATTCCTCACGTGGGCATTTTCTTCTCATTAGATGGTTTAAAATTTATTCTCCCCTGAAAGTAGAGATAATTATACAAGAGGAACATTTCATACACTTGGACACAATCCATGTTTGAAATTAATGCAAAGTAATTAGTGGGCTCTAAATCTGCTTTCTAACACCCTATATACTAACTTTGCCACACAGGAGGCTTGAAGTCTGCATTTATAAACTTAACAGCATAAATAAGAGCAACATAAGCAAGCCATTCAGATGCTAAAGACAACATAGGAGACAGAATGAGTTACCTGATGATGCTCCAAACATTACTACTGGCCTGTGTTCTAATGCCAGTCCACTTGTCCAATACAAAATATTGGTGACAGCTTTTGTTCCTAAAATAAGCCACATTACAGGGTGAACCACTGAAGAGTCATTCAAAGTGAGGTTGTAATTCAGGTCCCACTGAAGGTTGTTCCATAGTCTCCTGTGAAGCATCACCTGTATTCGGAAGGTGGATGTCACAACAATAATAAGTCGTCATGCTTTACTTGTATTATTAGCAGCCATGAAATTATGCTTCCCTAGTAAAAAGATATTTTACATGTTACCTCCACTTGTCCATTTCCTTGGCTTGAGACACCATGAGCTCTTTCTGCAAGAAGCACCAGCCTTGTGGTATCATCTTCAATGTAGGCAGTCTGGACCATAGGATAATAGTTCTGAAAACACACAGTAAATAATGCAGTGATAATACTAACCTAGGTAACAGTAATGGAGAACAAAGACAAGACACAACTGATTTTGGATCACACTTTTGTGCCTACCCGAGCCACTGTGTTATTCTTGTATGCTTTGAATGGTCTTTTCTGAACCTGATATCCATTGTTGTCAGTGTAGAGTAGCTGCCTGGTGTCCAAATTTGTACTCATTCTTAGAACTGCTTCACGATTTAATTCCAAAGGCCCAACTCTGTATTCTTGCTCTATCCTATGGCAAAGCAACTTCCCATCATAGCCTTCTGGTACTGTATACATCCTGGTATATAGTGCATATATGTAATCCTGAGAAGTAATGTTACTATAAAAATGAGAAGATATGCAGAGTTTATAAAGTGGAGCACTTGATCAGTTATGTCAAGACTTCAAAGTCATTCATGATATCATCCTACACACAGACAACCTTATAGCCTGTTTTCTGTGTATTCCATGTACATGTACAAATATTTTTAATTGAAATTTGATTTTCAAATGTACAGATACTCAGCTGGAGTAACCGATATCCTACAATTTTCTTTAGTGTTTCAGGTGTAAACAGAACTATTAATTCAATTACAGAGGCTCTATTTTTCTCAAAATTAACAAGAAGTTTTAAAATAATTATGACTCCCTAAGCAATACATTTACTTTGTACAGAATACAGGTATTTTTTCAATCTGGGCAACATTAACTTTGATGTGAGATTTCCACTGTTTTCCAAACATCATTCTCAACTACAATCCTCATACAATGCCATATAAAGCAAAAGGCTTCAACTAAATAACAAGATTTAAAAGAGGGTAAAGGGGTTACAGACTGATAAAATTTTAACACAGAAAAGTAGCTAGTCCATCAGGGGTCAGAGTGACCTTGTGCAGGTCTCCTTTCTCCTCTCTCTAATTTGTTTATAAGCAGGATATTCACAGTTAGAAAGATAAACCATTATATCTGTATTCCACCCATGCAAGATGATGTTAGCTGCAATTTTCATTGCACTGAATGAAACCAGGATCCCATCAGAAGCTGCACTACAAAATGAACCACAGAAGATAATTAAACAATCTTCACCTCCCTCCCTGCAGCAATATGGGCTATTTAAAGAGGGAGCTTCCTCAGCACTATATTTAGCAGACACATGCTAGCCCTTCTGTCTAAATCCTAAACAGTACACACGCTGTTTAGGAGTAACTACACAGAATTAACCTCATCCATAGCTACAGAGAACAAAACATTCCAGTGAAGTGAAGCTGTAATCATGCTGTACCGGTAGAAATACTGCCTTATCTCTGTCATCAGATTTCCGGAAACCACTTCCAACCCCACTGCTTTTGATACAGGAACAGCTGAAGCATTTGGGGCAAATAAGTAGTTATCTGAAATTGGTCCCTTTGTTGTGTCTCCATTCACATGGTACTCAAGGAACTCTTGGGTCAGCTGGACAGTCTGGTTAGTTTCCCTGTGAATCCATAGAAAAGGAAAAAATATATTACATTTTGTACATAATAGATGCAAAGATGAACTGCAACAGGAATGAGGCTGGGAATGTAAGCAAAAAATCCCTGTTTCCTTCAAGTGGATAATTGATTTTATAAGATTCAGAAAATGAGGGCAGCAGGGAACTAAAATGCTTCCCATTAAGGTGCCTATCGTCATGTAAATGGAGTTTCTATGTCATTTTATACTCCTGTAAAAGAGAAACATCTTAAGACAAAAACATCATCTACATTAGCTCATTGCTTTGATGTGAGAGCTGCTACAGGATGTAAACCCACCCACTGCACAAAAATGAGGTACACTACATCATATTAGTGAATAATGAGGTTCATTTAACTGACTTTGTAGCTAGATAACTCAGCACAATGCAAGTTTCCATATTTAACACTTGTAACACATATAATGGCAATGGGATAGCAAAATTTGTGCTTGCTCAGTACCTACTTTGTCTTCTCCTCCCCTGAAGCTTACAGTTTAGCTATTCATGATTCCATATTAGAGTCTAGAAAATCATATGAAGGCAATTTAAGATGCTATTGCCCTCAGCTACCTGCTCTGCTCCTTTCCTGGAATATTGCTGGCAAAACAGGAAACATCTCTTTGTCCAGCATATAAATTTAAACTGCCAACCATTTTAGCTAGTGCTAATACAGTGACTGACAAATCGTAATAACTGAGCTGTAAAACACACCCAGGTCTTTCCTACCGCTCCTCTTCTGAGGCAGTTCCAGGGCAGGGTCAGAACCTAGAGGCTGTAACTGTTGCACCTAAACCTCATAAGGCTTCACAGTTGGAAGATCCCACAGTTTTTTTAACCTTCACTCCCATTCTGACCTCATGCCTCACTCTTCCCCATTACCCCAGAGCAAACTTGCTGAAACTCAAACCTTCTGGCCTTGCCTGCAGGCTTCTGAAGAAAGTGAATATCCTACATGCTGAATTTCCCCTCTTGCTGCCTGCCATAACAGGATGGAAAAAAAATGGAATGTGAATTAAATTTTTCTTCTTCTTCCTTATATTCCCTATTATATTCCTCATGGAACCTGGAAACAGTTGGGATCTGGAGGCACTTTGAGAAGGCACCTACTTCAGGGCACTTAGTTAAGGCCCATCTGTACTTTTAAAGCTAATTTTAACTAAACAGAGATGCAAAGTTCTTGCTCTACAAGGAAGAATTATGAACATAAACACAAAGGTGAAAGAGGTCTAGTAGTCAACAAGCCAATGTCAAATGGGTCAAATTTTCCATCAGTATACAGCTGATGATCTGAATCCTGAGGAGGCAAAAAGCAGCACAGGTCTACCGAAGCTGAAGAAAATGGGCCAAATCATGTCAGCTGAGATAGAGAATCAGCAAACCCCAAATCTCACATACATCTTGACTGTTCATTATTTATCTGCTGATTAAATGAAATTTCAGTAGTTAAATGTTTCTTTTAGAAACATTTTTTTACCATAGGAAGAGTGATACAAAACTTGCAAAACACTACTGCTTAGCAAGGGAAAGCTCTTGCTTTATTACTGAAGGCTTATTGTGTAGCCATAGTGTAAGTACTTATTTATTTTTAATGCAAACAGACAGTAATAACCCTTTTTAGTTCTAAAATATAATAAGATCCTGCTGATCTACAAGTTAATACTGTGGTATGTTACCTTACACTGATTGCTCGATTAAACATGGCAACATTACAGAAACAGAATGAAATCACACCTATGCTGGTATTGATTTTCCCTGAAGAAAGTAGAACATACAAACTGGAGATAAGAAAGAACTGTAAAGAATATAAAGAACATTTTATTAGTGAAGCCTCACAATTAAGGTATGATACAGTCCTTGAACTTATTTTTACAAACGGTTTTAAAACCTTTGTAATCTGAAACAGTACTTAAACCAAGAGGCTATCTCACCTCTCTGTCATGCTGTGCATTAGATTCGTGTTTTGGTCAAACAAGACCTCGTAGCAGTTGTTAACCACAGGAAGCAACTGTTGACTTTGTTGATCTGCATGAGTTAGGTCTTTCCGCTTGTACTTGACAGATCTTCCAATAAATGCAGACTGCTTACCATCCAAGGGTTTAACATGGTATTTTCTGTAGCTCAGACCACTTACTGCAACTAGAATATACAGATCATACGTAGAATGGGATTCCGCTGAGCTTTGAACCTGCGTGTTAACATACACAATAATGCTCCATTACAGAAAATTAATTGGCAAGGCAAATATCTTCATGTGTTGTAAGCCCTAAATTACAAAAGGTAACTACCACATTAAAAATAAGTCTCTAAACATGCCATTCTTATAATTCTCAATTATCATGTAGATCCGTGCTGGTTTTAATTGGATTTTCTAGTGAAGGAAAGAGGGTCACTAAGCAAATTACAAAGATCTTAGTTAAATTTGAACATGGATTTGAAGTTCTTGATTTAAGATCACATTGCAAAATGACTATATAAGCAGAAATAATAAAAATTTAATCAATCAAGTGACAGAAAAGAGACTGAGAGATCGTTCTCATGCAAAGTCATGATATGGGATGTGATATACCCACTCAATGACATGCTCTTTGGCCCAAATGTCTATAAGGTTGTTCCAGAAATGAGTCCCATTGTCTGATGCAGTTCTCTCTGAGGGGCTGTGTCACCACAAAATCTGTTTTTCAAGGCCCAGGACAGTGTTCCGGGCAGTGGCGTGGGGCACAGCATATGTTTCCAGCCATCCAGTGGTTGCTTCCACCATGGTAAGCACGT
>JAOEHX010059260.1:0-15422 GCA_025448015.1 Bolborhynchus lineola
GACCCCCCCACCGCCGGGGGTCAGTGCGGCCCCGGGGACCCCCCCACCGCCGGGGGATGGAGGCGAGCGGTCGTTGCTGGTCCGGATGGGGCCCGCTGCCCTGGTGAACGTGTATAGACACAGACACAGAGGTTGCAGGGGGGTCTGTGGGCTTCTTCACTGGGAAAACACCCCCCGTTCCCAGTCCGTACTGGTGGGTGTGTGGAATATCGTTGCTGTTGGCCTTGTTCGGGGTGTAAGGTACTGAGAGAATCCCGTTGGAGCGCTGGTGCGGAGGGAATGCCCCCTTGGGCCGTGCCGTGCAGTGCGGAGCCGCCTGCTTGGTCAGGGCTGCGGGTACCTAATGAGCCCTTCCGGGGGGGCTGCTCTGGAGGCGCAATACCGCGCTCACACTGCAGGAGCGGTGTAAACGGGTTTGTGGGGTACCAGGATCACAAGGAACACGGCCAAGGCGGGGAGGAGAGGGTTTGGGAGCGGGTGACGCCTTGCTTCTCCATCGGAGGCACTCGTGTGGGTAAGTTACCGTCGAGGAGTGGAGGTGGTTTTGGTCAGAGGACTGAAATGAGGGCTGGGAGCGGGGCTGGGGTCAGTCCCTGCCGCATCCCGAGTGGCTTTCCATGCTCTTGGGAGTGAAGGCTTGAGGCCGAGTTAACGCTGGTGCCTTTCTCTGCAGTTCTCAGGCACATCACTGCTGGGAGAGCCCGGTGGAGAGACCCAGCTCCACGTCTGACTCCTCCATTGAATCCTCCTGAGCTGAGGCTGTGTCCTGCAGCCCCTGCCCTGCCTCTTCCTGCATCGCTGCAGCGCAAGATGCTCCCTGTGAGCCACTGGGTGAGTGACAATTACAGTGTGAGCTCATTAACAGCCAGTTCCTGATGCATTTAACAGCTTGAAGCTAATGACACGAAAGCTATTTAGAGCTGCCAGGTGTCTGTGTTCCAAGGTCATTGATACGAAGCCAAAGTTTGCTTCCAAGTCCCAGAAATGGAAATACTGCTGCGGGATGAGGAGCCGCGTAGCAACAGACCCTGAGTCAGGATCCCCGCTCCTCTCTCGGGGCTGCTGAGGACTCTTAATCACAGGTCACGGCAGATCAGCCCTAATGAAGTACTTCCTCCTCAGCTACGGTGCTGATGTTAGCTTATCTGTGTCTTCCTGAGCTCGCAGTGGCTGTCACTGCTGTTACCTGTGCACACACACACAGAGCTACGCTGTGGCACCCACGTTTCATTCAATTTATCCCAGAATTCCCCCCTGGCACAGGGAGGCACCTCTGGCATTTTATAGAGGAGGGGATGGAAGGGTGGAGCTCGGGCATAAACAGACAAAGCAGTTACGTTTTCCAGCTCTTATTGAGAGAGAAGGCTCTGAAGCTTTGAAAGGCTGTGGTGGATTTGGCCTCCAGTTTACAAGGACCGTGAGGAAGCTGGAAATGGAGCTGGGGTCACCCAGCCCGTGCTGCTGCCTCCCCTTTAACCGGAATCAGGGAATTTAAGAGAAAAGCTTTTTTCCCAGACACCTGCAAACCCAATTTAGTGAGGTTGTGCAGGCCTGACCTGAGGGGAGGGGAATCTCCTGGGCACAAAGGGCTGTCCCTGCACTTGCAACGAGTGAAGTCACATATCTGAGGGCACGTTATTGTTCCTGGGCAGCTCTTTATCGTTCCTGGGCAGCAGTGAGCAGAGACTTAAGCACAGATAACTGCCCGGAGTCAGGAAGTGAGTTGCTGAAAGCAGACCTGGCAGAGAGCAGAGCTGCAGGCTGGGAATGCACATGGGTTAGACAGGCTGCAGTGCTGCAGTGCTGCTGTGCACGGGTCCAGCCTGGCTCTAACCCCTGCTCCCTGCTGCAGACAGGGAGGAGGTGGAGGAATGTTGGGTCCAGGCTGGCAGCTCGTGGTTTGGAGCAGGAGGGCCCTCTAAAGCTCTGCCTGTGCAGCTCAGGGTTTCTCTCACCCCGGCACATTTAACAAGCTCTTTCCCACTGTGCATGGCCAAAGCACCAACTTCTTTTGAGCCCCTCACCAGGCTGCACCCACACTGTGGGATCACCCACAGCTGCGGGTGGCCCTTGGGAGCTTCAGCTACAGCATCTTTTGGTTATCCACCTTTAGACAGAAGCAGTTTTGGGGGTGGTTTCTGTGGGTGGCAAAGGAGGGGGTTGGGGTAACCCCAGCGTAAGCACAGCTGAAGCCCTGGCTTTTGTCTCCGCACAGGTGATAGCTTTATTTCCTGCTTTGGTTGTGGTAATTGAGCCAGGAACAACTGTGGGGTGCTTGGGGCAGGCACAGGGACTTGGCTGAGCCCGGAGCAATGCTCAGTCAGGAGAATAACCCTGGTTTTCCAGCGTGCAGGAAACCAGGGGGTTGGAGCTGCAGCCTCGTGGTGGCCGTGTCAAGAGGAGGATGGCGCTGGCTGTGGCGAAGGAGGAAGGACTCGAGTGTCTCGGTGATGCAAGAGCCAGAGGTCACTGGAGGCAGAGGAAACAGGGTCCAAAGTGCGAAAGAAGAGCTGGAGGAGGAACCTGGAGCGCGGTGGATGCCCTTCCTGTGCTGCACATTGAGGCAGTGTCCATGAGGAACCCAACAGCACTCGCTTGCAGTGGCTGGATGCTGCCCCATGGATGGTCCCAGCTTCTCAGCCAGCTTCCTGGCTCTGCCACAACTTCCTTCCTCCTTATGGAGGCAGAAATCATTGTCACTTCCCAGCTCAAGTCCAAGCCCGCTCAGAGCCGGGACACGCGGCCCATTGCGCTGCTGCCGGGGTTCCTCCGCACCCATGGCACTGCCGGGCTGCGAGGGGGCTCAGTCCGTGTTTCTCCTCCAACGTGCAGAGGCTACACCTCGGTGGAGTACTCCATCATGCTGGGGAGAAAGGGGAGAGTTGTTACGGAAGGGAACCGGGGCCTGGGAAGCAATGGGGGTTGTGGGGACAGTGTTTGCCAAAAATAAATGGAGGAGGAGTGACACACTGTGGAGAGGAGCACTGTTTGTGGGAGGTCCCTCCAGCAAGGGGGTGCCAGGGGCTGAAGGCTGAGCAGTGGGAGCGTGGTGCTCGCTGAACACCACTCAGCTCTGCCCTCTGTGCTGGCAGCAGGGACCTGGTGCCAGCTGTGGGGGACAGCAGCGCCAGGGCGGCCCAGCCTGTGGCTCTCGGCTGCATCAGTTCTGTTTCCAGGTGAAAGCCTTAATGTGGGGGGGGTTAAAGTTTAAATGGAAAATTTGGGCAAAATTTGTGTCTTGTTTTAACTTGGAGCTTTCCTTTTCCTGAAGGAAAAGCCCAAGTGAAGCGGCCCCTTCCTCTGGTGAGCACTAAATGGGGAACACTTACCCTGGGCCTCATTTCAGTGGCCTTGGGTGCCTAAAACCGGGCAACCAAACTAGAGAGCGAAGCCACGGGCACGGAGAGAGATGGATTCTGAGCTATGAGTAATGCACCTCATCTTACAAAGAGCCTTTTCTGCTGCAGCAGAGGCTGGTCTGGGCGCTGGAGAAGGGTGCAGGAGCTGCCCCGGGCGCAGGAGCAGCCCCACCGTGCCTGTGGTGGTGAGGGACCCCCGCTGTGGGGCTCTGGAGCGCATGGACCTGATCTGCTGCTGGAGGCTGGGCCCTGTGGGGACCCCGGGCTTCACCCACCTGAGCTCCTTCCGGAGGTCGCTGTGTTTCCTGCCCAGGAACGTGTTCTTGACTGACAGGGGGACGTCGGGGATGTACCAGGCTGCAATGAGCTTCACGCACAGAGCCACGTGCTGCGCAGAGCAAGGGGCACTGAGGAGCTCCCCGGGCGCAGCCCCTGTCACCATCCTCCCCATTCACCACAGCCTCCCCCCGGGGGCTCACCTCAAAGAGGATGAGGAAGGCAAGGCGGGCGGCGAAGATGTGCCAGAACTGCACTGTGTAGCTGTAGTCATCGGCGTTCCTGTAGTCCCGGTACCTGCAGCACAGCGCCGTGGGTGCTGGCACAGGACCCCCTGTGCCCTGCATCCTGCCTCTGCTCCTCCATGAGACCCGAGAGGAGCCCCCTCCGAGCCCTCCCACCACTGCCGTTCCCAGGCTCTATGTCCCAGTGAGGGGCTCAGGAATGCCGCTGCGCGATGGCTTTGGGCTGCTGTTACCTGCACTCTGTGATGTTGGTGGTGACAAAGCCTGGTGGCATCTGGGGCAGCTTTGTGTGGAACTCGAAGTCCTGGACGCGGAAGGTGGACAGGCTGTGGTTGATGTAACCGGTGGAGCAGCTGCGGGGGGACACGGTGCCTGTGGGGCCACGGCTGCACCAGGGGCTGTGGTGACCCCCAACCCACAGCTCCTGTGTCTTCTGCAGCACACAAGGGTCTCTGATTGCTGCCTGCAGCTCTTGTTTCTGTGGGTTCGCTGGTGTGGGGGTTCTCGGGTGGTTGGTAGAGGGGTTGAGCACGGGTTGCAGCCTCCCGTTCTGGGGGAGCCAGCACCCATCTGGGGCTCCCCCTTCCCTCCCTGGATGCCCATTTTCACAAAGCCTGGGGAAATTAATGCTTCTGAGGAGGCTTCTGTCCAGTTTGATGGACTTGGCCGGTGAGTAAAGGCTTGGAGGAAAGAGGAGAAGGGAGGAGAGGGCGCAGGCAGGCCCCAGTCCTCACATGGTGCTCTTTGCAGTGTACCCACCAGAGGGGTGCTGTGAGCGGGAGGCTGGTTGGGATGCTGAAGGAAGTGCCGTCAGGGAAACCCTCCCCTGCTCCCTTTCCCCCCATCCTGGTGTGGGGAAAGGCTCAACTGCCTCCTGCCCCTGCGGTGGTGGCACTGAGGGAGGCAGGGGCACTGCGAGCAGGGAGGATGCAGGCAGGGCTGATGGGCAGCACTCACTCTACACCAGTGCTGTTCTCGATCACGCAGGGGCTGTACATGTACTTGTAGACCAGCACGGGGATGAAGTTGGAGGTGATGGCGATCACCAGCCCATTCCCGATGACAGCCAGGATGCCAATGGCCTCCAGGAGCAGCAGCCAGATTCCTGCGGGAGAGGAGCGGTCAGTGAGGCCCCGGGAGAGCTCACAACCACTGCTCAAGGTCTGCGGGGGCTGTAGGGACAGGACGAGGGGTGATGGGTTCAATTGAAGCGGCAGTGCAGGTTGGAGATGAGGCAGAAGCTCTTCCCTGGGAGGGTGCTGAGCGCTGGCACAGGGGAGCTGCGGCTGCCCCATCCCTGCAGTGCTCAATCCAGGTTGGACACAGCACTTGGAGCACCCTGCTCTATGGAAGGGGTCCCTGCCCATAGCAGGGGCTGGAGCTGGAGGAGCTTTGAGGTCCCTTCAACCCAAAGTACTCTGTGGTTCTATGATTCTGAGTGGTACCAGTCCCTGGCAAAGGGATGCTCATGGGCCTTGCGCTGGGGAAAAGGCTTCACACTGGCACCATTGGCACGAGCAGTGGGGCGGGAAGGAGGGGGCTCCTCGTGCTCTGTCTCACCGATGTCGTTGGCCTTCCTGGGCACCATGCGCCGGTGCAGCCGCATCATCTTGATGGCATCCAGGTGGATCTCGAAGAGGTTGTTGCAGAAGGCCAGCAGCGGGGCGAGGGGGAAGGCGGCCACGAAGATGGTGGTGAAGCTGTACTGGATCACTGTGGGGGGCAGTGGGGTGCTGGAGTGCAGCCACTGCTGGGGAGCATCCCATAGGGTTTGTCCTGCCTGGTGCCTTGTGCCAGAGGGGCTTTGCAGGGGTGAAAGGGGGATATAGACCTGTCTTGGGGACCCCCCCTCCCACAGGGCTGTTGGAGAGGGGCACCTGGGGGGCCCACAGAGCACAGGTTGAGCTTGGGGTCACAGCCACTCACTCCCTTGACACTGCAGGAGGAGAGGAGGGTCCGAGCAGGGGCCCAAGGCCAGGCCATCGCCTGCTCTCTTGTTCGGGATGATCTTGGTGAGCCAGGGCTGGTGGAGCTCATCTCGGAGCTCTCCCTTGTCCACTTTTGAGCTCTCCATCATCAGGCAGGGGGAACACGTGCTTCTGCACCTGCGTCCCTCCTCCTTGACCCCCTGCTCCACGTACCCATCTCCAGGAACTCGTCAAACAGGCTGAAGATGTTGACCTCGTTGAGCTCGTAGTTGCTCAGCCACTGCCTCTTGCAGGGGTCCTCGGCCTCCTCTTCCTCCCCTAACACCATCCTCCTCTTCTTGGGGCGCTGCAGCCTCTTCCTGCGCAGCTGGTGGCATATCCAGCTGCAAGGGAGGGAGAGCTTTGTGCTGCCTGCAGCACAGTGGGGCTGGGAGGGGAAGGATGGAGCCCCCTCCCAGGGACCGGGGTTACTCCCTGTAGGAGCTGCCCGGGGCAGCAGGGAGCACCGCACGGGCTGGAGGAGGGCTCACGGGTTGAGGTACTCTATCACGTTGCTGATGGTCTGCTTGAGCAGCATGATGATGGCCATCTGGATGAAGAGGTCGGTGATGCAGCCGCTGGGGTGGCACTGTGGGGGTGAGAGGAGAGGAGCTGTATCCTTGAGCTCCGGCCAGGGCAGGAGCTGAGGTCCCCATTGCCTCGCTGGGCAGTGGGGCAGGAAGAGCAGGAGCTGTGGTGAGGGTCAGAGCATCACCTCCTCCAGCCTCCACTTGCCGGCGATGCGCACGTAGTTCCCTGGGTGCCCGTTGATCCTGGGCAAGGAAGGAACAACAGCAACGTCTGCTGAGCCCCAGCACTGATGATGAGGGCATCATCCCCGGGCTCTGGCAGAGACGTGAGGGGCTTCCCGCACTCCCATGCCCACTTTGGCCCTTCTGAGGTCACGCATGGGGTCCCTGTGCCCGTGCAGGGACAGGGCTGTCCCTCTGCAGCCCAGGCCCCACTCACCGCCCCAGGAAGAAGGCGATGTAGATGAGCGAGGAGAAGTTCGTGAAGAACTGGAAGGTGAAGATCTTCACGGTGAAGGTGTTCTCCCGCTGGGAGAAAGTCCGTGGTTTCTCTGCAGGAGGGAGCAAAGTGCAGGGACTTGGTCACAGCATGGGAGGACCTCGTCCTGGCTGCCCCTTGGGTGCCACAGCAGCTCTTTGAGGGTTGTAAGTGCCCCTGCCCCTTGTGGAGCCTTCCGTGGCCTTGAGCCGAGCCCTGTGGTGGAGCTGAGCCGTGACTGGGGCCCTTCCGCTGGGAGGACACCACCACTGCAGCAGTGGTGGCTTCCTGCTCCTGTTGGCTCCTGGCCCCAGAGCGTGACTGCCCCTCAAAGTGTGATGTGGCCATGGGGCAGCCCCTGCAGCACATGGGGCTGCTGGCCCCGAATGGGTGCAAGGGCTGCCCGGTGGATGCTTTGGGATGGAGGAAAGGAAGGGGACAGGAGCCTGGCTGCATTCGGGGACCAACGGGTGCTGCGCTGGCCCTTACCCAGGTCACAGAGGAAGAGCGCCACGTGCCTGTTGACCTGCAGGAGATGAGAGGGTTGACGGTGGGAGAGCGAGGAGCAGCCCCGCTGCCCGCGCCGCGCTCCGCACCTTGCTCATGATGACGATGGTGAGGTAGTGCAGCACGGCCCCCGTCATCACCGCCACCGTGTTGGCCTGCTCGCGCAGGAACTCGGAGCTGCTCTGCGTGAACAGCGCTGTGGCCACCACCCGGTAGATGACGAGTGCATGTGCAATGCCGACCAGCACCGCGATCTGTGCAGACAGAATGTGTCCCAGCCCCCTGAGCATCACCGGCACCCTGAGCACCACTGACCCCCTGAGCATCACCGGCCCCCTCAGCACCACCGACCCCCTGAGCATCACCGGCCCCCTCAGCATCACCAGTCCCCTGAGCACCACCAACCCCCTGAGCATCACCGGTCCCTTGAGCATCACCGGCCCCCTCAGCATCACTGACCCCCTGAGCATCATCAGCCCTTCAACCCCGGCCTCCCCCTTCACAGAGCTCATCTGGACATGGCCACAAATCGTACATATATCATGGAATGGTTTGGGTTGGAAGGGACCTTAAAGCTCTTCCAGTTCCAAGCCCCTGCCATGGGCAGTGACATCTTCCACTGGAGCAGGTTGCTCCAAGCCCCTGTGTCCAACCTGGCCAGGGATGGGGCAGCCACAGCTCCTCTGGGCACCCTGTGCCAGAGCCAGCAATGGGGCTCTCTGAGGTGCTGCTCTTGCAGCAGAGTGGGGAGGGAAGGAGGAAAGCCCATGTGCCCTAAAGCCAGGTCTTCCCGTGTCCCCCTGGCACATACCATCACCAGAACCAGGAGGAGGATGATGGTGCTGCGGAAGTAGGAGTGCTGGTACTGCCGGGGCTCGTGCTGCAGGTTATTGATCAGCTCCAGGGCCAGCTCCTCCTTCAACACAAAACCAGGACAGAGCATGGGAATGGATCCCACAGAGCAGAGCCCTGGTGCGGGGATGTCCAGGGGTGGTTGTGGGATGAGCAGCACCAGAGGACAGGGGTGGACAAAGGATGCCCAAGCCAAGCAGTGAGGCCAGAACTGGATGAGTTCAAGCCCTTGTGCAGGCGAGGTGGCTGCCATCTGCTCAGCCCTCTGCAGGGCTCTGTCTCTCCCAGGGCTGTCAGATGTTGGCTTTGCTGTTTGTCTCCATTAGATGTTCACATCTACAGAGAATGGAGCTGGGCAAAGGGGTCCCTGTGCCGGGGCTTTTCCATAGCTCCAGCTGAAGGGAAGCAGGAAGCAGGAGAGATGCATCCTCACCTCCTCCTCATCCCAGCGGTACAGGTCCCAGTTGGTGACCACTCTGGCTCTCTGCCTCTTCCAGAGCTCCAGGAACACAGTGGCTGTGGGGCAAAGAGGGAGTGTGGTGACACTGGGGTGGCTCTGGAGTCACCCCTCTGGGGTGGACATTGTGTTACCACCCAACGGGACCTGGACCCACGGCACCATGTGGGGATGGGAATGGAGGTGGTTGAGATGCAGCAGTGTCTGCAGGTGTTGGGCATAAACCTGGTGAGCACTTTGCATGGTGCCAAGCACACGTCTGGGTGTGGGCAATACCCCTTGAGTGGAACATGCCATGGTGATGTTCAGGCTTCATATCCTGAGCTGAGCCTCTGTAAGCCCCTTTACACCCCTCTTGTCGTGTGGAGTGACCTTCCTGAGCTCGTCCCTGTGTAAACCAGCCCACACCACCACACAGACCCCATCCACGGTGCTCAGACCATGGTTGTGCGGGTGGAAAGCCAATGCCTGCACCTACAGTGCTGCTTGTAACTGCTGTAGTGAAGCAAATGAGATGTGTCGCTGATACGGTGATGAATGCTCTCTATGGTCCCTTCCAACCTAAACCACTCTGTGGTTCTATGAGGTGACGGGATCACATCAGCTCAGAGCCCAATGATCTGCTGAGCTCATTACACCACAGCTGACAGATGATGGGGCAGCCTGGGGAGGCCAATGAGGGTCTGGTGGCCCCTCCTCCCTGCAGCTGCCCCCACTCCCAGGCAGCTGCCCCATAACGCCCGCTCATAAAGCCTTATAAAAGCCATGAGGGGGCTCCTGGGGCTGTGGTGGGTGAAGGGCCAAAGGTTTCAGGCAGGACAGGTAAGGGGTGTTGGGGAGCTGAAGGGGTGATTCTGTCCCTTGCCTTGTCTGGAAGGGGAGGGCATGGGCCTGGAAGTGGATGTGAAAGCTGCTGAATGGTGGAGCTGCATTGGTATCCCCTCTTCCTGCCCCTAAGCCATATGAGGCTGCTCCTTCTTTTGTGCTGTGTGTGCTTGGAGCCAGGCACCTACCCCAGATGGCCATGAACATGGCAAACAGAACTGTCCCCTCGTTGTCAATCATGTGGGTGACCTGGAGAAAACCAAGGAACATGGTGATGGGTGCAGGGGCTGTGGCACCTCGGGGCTGGGGGGGTCTCTCTCCACCCTGATCCCCTCGAGGCAGGTAAAGATGCTGCAGGAGGGTGATCTGCAGGAAGGGGATGGGCAGTGGGGCTTTGTTGGTGATGGAGACCATGATCTCCCTACTCCTCCTCCTCATTACAGGGGTTAGTGGAGGTTTCCTACGTGATGTAGTCGGTTTGTTGGGGTGGGTGTAGTTTCTAGTGGCTTAGGACAGCACAGGCTGGGAGGGTTTCCCATCCTGTGCCATGAGCCTGCGCTGGGGAGGGAAAGGAAGGGAAGGGGCTGCGTACCCTGGCGTAGGTGCAGGTGTCGGAGAGGCGCCAGAAGGGGCACTGCTGGTCGCAGAGCGGGCACATGATGGTGTCCTTGGCCTCGCAGATCTCCCTGCTGCAGAGAGAGGAAGGGGCAGAGGGGAGCAAAGGGGGCGCCAGCGGCCCAGAGCCCAGCGGGATGCGCCCGGCGTTCCCGAGGTCTTACCTCACCTGGCTGGAGTTGAACACCGTGATCCCTGCCACGAACACCAGGAGCCCGGCGGCAGCGGCGATGCCGAGCAGGAACGTGTACCAGCCCAGCCAGGCGAAGTAGAGCGCCACCTTCTCCCCGAAGTACCACCTGAGGGGGACAACAGGGACCAAGGGATGCTCACAGCCCCACGGGATGCTGGGCACCAAGGGATGCTCACAGCCCCACGGGATGCTGGGCACCAAGGGGTGCTCACAGCCCCACGGGATGCTCACAGCCCCACCGGATGCTCGGGACCAAGGGATGCTCACAGCCCCACGGGATGCTGGGCACCAAGGGATGCTCACAGCCCCACGGGATGCTGGGCACCAAGGGATGCTCACAGCCCCAAGGGTGAAGAGCCAGGTGTGGCAATGGCTGTGCCTGGAGCTTGGGATGGGGAGAGTCAGCCTCAGGATGCAGGGAGGTTGGAACTAGATGACCTTAAGGTCCTTTCCAACTCTAACTATTCTATGATTCTATGCAGCATTCCCAGAGGACTTCAGCCAGGAAAAAGCTGGGGGTCTCCTGGTGGCCTTTTCTTTCCTTATTTCTTCCTTTCGCCGCCCCCCCCCCAGGTTAATCTGACACAGGGGTGCTGCTCACACTGATAGGAAGGGGGTATGGTCCCATGAGTGCTGCTCCTGCCTTTCCATGAAGGAGGGAAGAGGAGATGCCTGTGGGACTGATGTGTGCCAGGTCAGAGGGGTGGGGCTGGTGAGGGTCCAAGCTGCAATCAGTGCCTGCAGAGCAGTTCTGGATTTGCCAGGCTTGCAGGGGGTGCGGGCTGTGGTGCCTCAGCCCCCCTGCAATGCTTTTCCTGTCTCCTGGAGGCCGTATCCAGATAGTTCTGGTGCGGGTTGGAACGGGTGAGGATGATGGTAACTACTGATGGCTCTGCATCCCCTCCTCTGTTCCAGGGAGTTCACTTCCCCTCAGTACTCGGAGGTGGTGCTGTGCCCCCTGGCTTTTAAACCAACCCCCCCCAACACTTCCCCTTCCCCAGTTTCCTACTCAGCCCCTGAATCCTTCTGTGACAGCAGCAAACCTGGAATGACTGACGGCAGAAATGAGTGGTCTGAGCCGGGGCACCGGGGGGGGCACCGGGCATCCCGGTGCCTCTGCCGGGCTGTGCTAACGTCCACAGCCCCTGACACCACGGTGATGTGCGTGTGCCTCTGCCCTCCTTCCCAAGCATGGGCTGCTGCTTCCTAATCCCTTTGAGACAAGAGCTGTGCTCTTCCCCTGGTGCTTATGTGGCTCTCGTTGTGCCCGAGGCCCCAGGTTCAGCCTCTGATGCTCTGCTCCCACCTCCCCCTTGAAGAGGTTGGAAACCAAAGGGGCTCATTAAACCCTTGTGCCTGTGGCGCTGTTTGGTGCTGCAGGATGAGCAGATGGAACTGGTGCCACGGGGATGGCCCCTGGCAAAGAGCTCTCAGGCTTCAGGAGGAGCCCAGTGCTTGAGGGAAGATCCACGCTCAAGCTAATGATGTACAGGGAAACAGGAGCCCGGCAAATGGCATAAAGCTCCCGAGTTTCAAGTGGCACCTTTGGTTGAAGGATGTTCTGTGCCTCTCCTGCTGCGTTACCTGATCTTCTCGATGGGCTGGCGGCAGAAGATAACTCTCCAGCGAGCCCATTTCTCCTTCAGGAATTCGCTCAGCTCTCCTTTCTGGGGAGCAGAGAACTTGGTTGGACACAGGAACATCAGGAGAACCTCAATACCCGGACAAAGGATGGGACAGGAGGAAATGGCCTCAGCTGCCCCAGGGAGGTTCAGATGGAGCTGAGGAGCAGTTCCTGCCCCAGAGGGTGCTCAGCATTGGACCTGCCCAGGGCAGGGCTGCAGCCCCCGGCCCTGCAGTGCTCACACCCCGTGGAGATGAGGACCCAGCACCACGGGGCAGTGGTGGCCGTGGCAGCGGTGGGCACGGTTGGACGCGATGAGTTTGAAGCTCTTTCCGAGCGTGGTTGGTTCCATGGCTCTGTGATTCCCAGGCTGCCGCTGGGAGCTCTGTTGTGGCCCTCACCCGGATGCTGACCCAAAGGGCCCCCCCGGTTCTTGCTCCTCCACCTCCCGTGGCCGTGCCCCATCACCGTGTGCTCGGCCTCACCTCGTGCAGGGGAAACGCTGCCTCAAAAACCTTCTTCTTGATCAGGTCCCGCAGCTTCTCTGGGGGCAGAGCAGAGCGGGGGGGGGTCAGCGGGGCTCTGCCAGGCAGGAGCACCCTGAGCCTCGAGAGGAGCAGACGGGAAGCCCGGGAGAGGCTGAGATCAGCGGGATCAGCGCTAATCCCTGTGGATGCGCAGCTGCGCCGGAGGCGGTGCGGGGCTGGGAGCGAGCCAGGAGGGCTCAGAGCCGGAGAGCCAGCGCCGAGAGCTGCCTGCACCCCGAGAGCTGCCTGTGCCGGGGTGAATGCAGAGCCTGCACCTGAGAGCTGCCTGTGCCGGGGTGAATGCAGAGCCTGCACCGGGGTGAATGCAGAGCCTGCGCCCCGAGAGCTGCCTGTGCCGGGGTGAATGCAGAGCCTGTGCCTGAGAGCTGCCTGTGCCGGGGTGAATGCTGAGGGCCAGCTCCCTGAGTGCTCATCCCGGGGTGCCGGGGAGGGATCAGCTCCTCTGGGAGCACCAGGAGCAGCAATGGGCTTGGGAAGAGGGAGTAGGGGCTGCAGCTGGGTCCTGCTCTGCCAATGTCCCAGCCTCCAGATGCACCAGCACGTTCTGTGTCTGAGCTACACTCTGGCTTTGTCCCCCCTCTGCATCCCCCCAGGGTGCCTGTGCCCACCATGGGGCAGGAGCCTTGTGCAGAGCCCTCCGAGCATCGTCCCTCCGGCCCCATTCCCTCACCGAGGTCGGGCGTCACCGTGTTCTGCAGGATGAAGTTCACGATCCGTATCCTGAGCAAGGAGAAACTGTGGTTAAAGGCTGCTTTGGGGATACGGGCACTTGTGCACTACTTGTACTACTGTGTTGTGGGGCCCTGGAAAACCAGGGAGGGAAGGGAGAAGGTGGGCACCAAAATCCAGGGAAGCAACGGGAATCCAACAGTTGGGCACTGGCAGCTGTGGGATGTGGAGGTGGCTTTGTGGAACATAGAGAGCCGGGCACAGGAAGGGGGATGCTGCTGCAGGGAACGGGAAGCACACGATGCTGGCAGTGTCTCAGCTCAGCACCCACCTCGTGGTCACTGCCACATCGTGGTGGCCATCGGGGCTCTGCTGCCGGCTGTCGGGGTTCCTCAGGAGCCACTGGTACTGCCGGAAGAGGAGCTTCGGGGCACGGACTCCATAGAAGAGCTTTTGGTCCTCGATTTTCTAATGGCGGGGAGAGAAGGGCTGGGAGGAAACTGCGGGAATGGGGCAGAGCTCCAAGGCCCCCTTGAGCAAGCGGATCATTTCCCAGCACTGATGGGCTCAGTGGTTCAGGTCTCTCCCACCTCCTGGGATGCAGGAGCCCAAACCAGGCTTGGATCCTGGGTGCTATGACAGAGCCAAGTGCCTGTTCCTCACCTTGATGGTGAATCCCTTCTTGCTCAGCTCATCCAGGAACTTCTTCCTCTTCATTTCCTTCTCGCTGCCCACTTCATGGATGTCACTTACCAGGACAAAATCCCACTTCTCTTCATCCTGCCCACAGAAACCAGCAGGGAATTAATGGGTGGCAAGGGGAGAGCTCTCCCTGCTCCAGCCTCCTGGGGGGTTGGAGCCGGATCATGACTGTGTGGGGGGCCCCTGGAATGGGGACCGAGCAGGAGAATGGGGATGGGGAAATGGAGGCAGCTGCTGCCTTGGCACTGCCCCCCTCCCCTCTGGGCTGTGCTGAGCTCTCTGGGTGCAGAGGGAGCGGAACTCACCGGGGAGGGGGAAGATTCCGCATCTTCCACAGGAAAATCCCTCCAGGGAGTCAGCAGGATCTCATCCTGGGAAGAGCAAACCAGCGGAGGTTTCAGCAGGCTCCGTGTCAGGCACGGAGCAAACCTCTCCCTGTGGACGTGTGCGTCACATCGGGATGCCCAGAGCAGAGCCTGCTGCGGGCATCAGGACCAAGCTGTGGTGCATCAAAAGAGAGCCGGCGCAGCTGAAACTGCATTCCAGCATCAGCTGGAGACCCACCGGCTGCTTCCCGGCGGATGCCCGTGGAGAGGGTGAGAGCAGGTTTGTCTGGAGCCTTCTCCCATCCTCCCCTGTCTCCAGTCTGGGGTGTTCCTGAGCCAAGTCTGGCTCTGCAGTAGGGAGCCGGGATGAGTGTGCAGCCTCCTCTTGGGCTCATCACGTCCAATGTCTGAGGCACACTGGGGCTGTCAGGGAGCCGAATGAGAGAAACCCTCCCTCTGCTGTGCACTTTGCTCCTCCTTGTATCACCCAATGCCCCAGTGTTTGTACCTGAAGAGTGTCAGCATTTGACCCCTCTGTCCCTGCTACAGTGGCTTTTGCGGTCCTTTAGTGGGGTGCTCCTGTCAGCCAGGGCACTGTTGGGGTTTTGGTGTGATGGTGATGATGGGACGCTGGAGGGGACAGACCCTTCAGGCTGCAGCAGAGCCGGAGGAAACGAATCCCTGGGAAACGCCACGGATGCCTCTGTGGCCAAGGGGCAGAGGGGAGGCTGAGCTACTGGTGCTTGGTCTGCCTGGTCACCTCCTATGAGCTACTGGCTCCAAAGAGAAAGGGGTGAACAGAGATGCTCCCCCTCACTGTTCCAGGCTCAGGCACCCCGATGGTGCGGCTCTGGGGGGGGGGGCACGGAGCAAAGTGCCCGCTGTGATTTCCCATCCCTCTGCTGAGGGATGCGGCACTGAGCACCTTTGGGTGGCCCGGGGCCGGTGGGCACCCAGAGCTGGGGCACATCAGCTTCACATCACTTTGTCTCTGTCCTCAATGCCTGGCTCCTCTGATGTGATCTCAGCCTGGTTCTGCAACCACAGCTCCCTCTTGGGCAAGAGGGGATGGGTCCAACCAGTCCTTCGATGGATGTGCAAGAGTCAGGCTCCAGATCCCAGTGACTGCAGTGGGCTTGGTAAGGACACGCTCCATGGGTCATGCTGGGAGCGGGGCAGTGGATCCTGTCTTAAACCCAGGTGAAAGAGTATACATCATGAAGCCATCAGGACTTTAAAAAATAACTGA
>JAOEHX010059265.1:8135-19905 GCA_025448015.1 Bolborhynchus lineola
CAGATGAAGAGCCATCTTATTCACATTTCCCCCTGTATTTCTGCACTTATGTATTAATGAGAACAGTTTACAGTAGTTCTAAGTTGTATGGAGTTTATGAGAGGCTTGTAATATTTTAGTTTACTTGATTATTAACCCTCATCTCCCAACCCCAGTTGTTTAAAATAGGTATCGTAGGTTAGTGTAACCCTAAGTCTCAAGTTGCTGTTCCACAGAAAGAGCTGTTAAGTGAAGAAGCTCTTGACGCTTTGCTTGGCAATTATTTAGCAATATAAATATGTATATGTAAATAGTATATATAGTGGCGGAGGGGGTGTGTTGGGTGGTGGGATTTTGTTTGTTTGCGTTGGGTGTTTTTCTTTTTTTCCCAAATTGACTTTCAAAGTTTATGGTTTAGATTTTGCTATTTGGAGAAGTCAACAGATTCTGGATAATCTGATACTTTTTTGTAGCAGTTGAGTCTCCGCAGAGATTTTAAAGTGCAAGGTTTAATTATTTTGCAAAATTTTAGTGGATGGCAGCAGAAAGATTCCTGTCTTGTTTACCATTACCTACTACTGTGGCTAGAACCAATTAACTTGATAAGGTCATAGATGTTAATAAAGTTAGCAGAGCAATTTGTCAGGCAAAATTAGGTGGAATATTGGCTATGCTACCCTTATAGACAAAGATGTTCTCCAGGATTCACTATTATTTTTATAAATACCCTTTTTTTATTGCTGTGCCTCGCACCTTGAGAGAGATCATATGTGAGACCATCTGAACCAGTTTTGTTGAGGCTCTAAATTCTTTATGCCCAGTGCATTCAGTTTAACTCTGGACAACCTTAAAACAAAGGTAGGCTTGACAGAGAAATACTTCATCATCATGTCTTTATTTTTGAAAGTATGTAAAAGTTACATATCTTCAGAAGCTATGAAAAGTAACAAGAGTCTTGAGAAACACTTACCTAATAAACATGAAGAGTCCTCTGTGGACACTGAAAAACTTACTTTTGCTCCCTCTTTCTTCTACATCCTTTCTATCTGTTGCCTCACGAAAGAAATATTACCGTAACTGTTCTATAGGAAGTCAGTCTGTTTTCTCACACAGGACAGTAAAGTGCTCTTGATCCCTTTTGTAGTTGTGGTTATTGTACTTTGGTGTGTCTTGTGTGGTACCGATTTTTCAGGAAGGAGTAACCTGGGTAATTGTCAAAGATACTCAATTAATTAATTATGAAGTGTTGTTTCATTGCTAAGTACCTGAAATAGAAGTACATAAAAAAATAAAAAAAAAGCGCCCCGATAGTTTGATGTGTGATCATAACTGGGTACAGTCTTTGCCTACTCTTTCTCACCTTAAAGCATACTACTGTATCTACCAGATTCTGGATATGGATGTATTTCATGCTTATCATATTATTTTATCATATAAAGAAGTTCAACAATAGATAACTGACAACATTTTAACCTTGTGATTGTGACCAACAGGAAGTGTTCTTTGCTGTTCCTGTATGGTCTCTTTTATTACTAAAATTTCCCTATTTTTTCTTAGTCTTCAATACAGTTTTCTCCTGAGTGTGACTGACTGTTCATGTGCAGTCATAGTGTCTTTGGGACCCTGAAACAAGCAATTAGAAAATGTGTTGCAAGTAATGGTGCAATATAAAGATTATACTGATAAGTTTCTGATCAGTATTATTAAAAAATATATATGGCAGATAGAAATAAAAAATCCTCTTGTGCCATCCATATGTGTACTCTGCTTGACCTATATTTTATTGAAATTACATAGTTTTCTGCTAATACAACTTCTTTGAGGTTGGGTTTTTTTGTGTGGTTTTTTTTTTTTTTTTTTTGTGTGTGTGTTAGATGCAGTGTAATGTTGTTGCAGTGTTACAAAATTCCTCATAATTTGTTTGACTATTTAAATAAAAAAAAAAATCTTTGAGGAATAACCTGTAGTAGAATTCCAGTGTTTCAATATGGTCTGAGTGCCTAAATAAGTCTTTGTCTTTCTTTACATTTTTAACAGACCACCTTTGATAGGTGAATGACCATACATTTGGTGGTAAACTAACTCATTTACGCATAAAACCAGAAATTCAGTCATTTATCGTAGAATAATAGGATGTATATCACAGTACATGTGATTTCCAAGTAAATTAAAATTTCTGTATAAAACCAAATGTTTAAATCGGAGAGGAAGATATAACACTTTAGGAAGAGAGAACACTTTCTCTTGTGTTTCGAATGAAAAAATTATTTTGACGAAGATAGGATAAAGCTGTGCTACATCATGAGAAATGCTGCTGTTTCTCTGGAAAAATCATGGAAGAGTTTGATTGTTAGTGCTGGATCACTGTTACCATGAATTGCCTAACTTTTAAAGTAAATTTCCTTTTTTCCCTGGCTATTTTGACCTTTTTCCTTCTTTCATGCCATGTAAAGTTGTATGTGAGAGGTCTGTCTCACTGCAGTCATGCTTACTTAACAGATTTTTTGCTTACCCTCTTCCTCTAGTCGGCTTAACTCCACTGTGTGTCCCCTGTTGTTGTGTCCCCTCTCTTCTGCCCTGCTAATTTAAGATAGAGATGCAAAATTAAGAAATAAAGGTGTTAAATTTTTATGTATAAACTCAAGTCTGTTTCAGTTGTCTTCTCCAGATAGGGACTTTCATTTATATCTTTTGTGTAAGCACCTTGCTAGTTCTTAGCATAACTTGTAAATAGAAATATTTACTTGTGCTAACAAAATCAAATTCAGTCAGATGGAGATATAGAGTTTGACAGCTTAGGCACCAAAAATTGCTATTAGCCTTATTGATACTATTTTGTTGTATTTTAGTAACTGTTGTGAAGTTTGCTGAAAAACTGATGTTAGAAGGGACCTCTAGAGGTCATCTTGTCCTACCCCTCAGCTCAGGCAGAGACACCTGGAGCCAGTTGCCCTGGATCATGATACCCAGGTCTCAGAACAAAGAAGGAACTGGAGCTCTTTGACAGCTGGAAATAGTTTGGTAGAATAATTCATGCAGTTTGTAGCTGGTTTTCTGTTAGTGCCTAAAAGTAAAGGCTATGGGCTGAGTAAGTTCTAGCAATCAGTAATTAGCCTCCATGTGAGGTTTGCTATCTTTGATTTAAAACTGGCTCAGTGAGTTAGTTTTCTTTTTGTTGTTACTATTGATGGTGGTGGTTTTGTTTTTCTTTTGTTTGTTTTTGTTGGCCGTCCCCCCCCCCCCCCAAGAAGTTATCATTGCAGAAAGTTATTCTCAGTTATTTGTACTATACCACTAAAGCTGTTAAACTGTGGCACAACTATTTTACAGGGTAGAAAGTTAGCTCTTTTGATATGTTAGTTATTATGGTAGTGGGGGTGAAGTTTTCACCCAGTCCGATGCTTGTGGACATTGAAAAATCAAGCTCTGTTGCTTTACATACCCAATAGACTGAAATTTAAACATGATTTAATTATTTAATCTTCTGGTTTTATGGTTAGTCCTTTTTCTTTTCAGTTATGTTGAGGACCTGGACATTGGAAGTTGTGCTATTTTTCCTTTCAAAGTTGAAAGAATTTCACAAATTTAAGAAATTCTCATATGCAGTGCAACTTTTTATTCTGCTAATGCATCTGTTAGCAGTTCGTAAACAGAAAGTTGACAGTGGATTGTGAATTAGGTTTGCAGCCTCTAATAAACATTTTTGTTATCTACCTGTTGGCATTTCCATGACAGATACTGAAGAAGGAACTGCTGAAATAATATACAATCTCTGGAATTTATTTTGCATATTGAGAAATTCATTCATTATAATACCTGTGTTGGAGCACTGTGATGAGATGTTGGATTAGCGCATCTTGTTCGGTAGACAGAAATGAAGTGTGGTGCATTTTCATGCAATAGTAAAACTTAAAGCAAAATTTGAATCTTGAGATAATTATACATGGCTCTTTTAGTGCTGCTTGAGAAAATGAAGTAGTTTAAATTCTAAGTTCAATATCAATATTGAAAATTATTTTTCATTTTGCTTGGTATATCTGCCTGATTTTCGCTATTGATCAGTGACAACACAGGGATCCAGTTGACTATCTTAACAGGATATAACATTATATATATGTTTTATTGAGCAGTGAGGTATGTATGCGTATTTTTTTTGTTTTAATAGGTGCTGTGTCATGTAACAACTGCTATGTTACATAGCAAAATATGTATCTTTTTACATGCTTAAAATACTTTAAAAATCTGTTGAAGCTTAGGTAATTTTTTTTTTAAGTCACAACCTAAATTTCAGTGGTTTTAAGTAAAAGGAATACAGATGGGCGTCCCTAGGAAACTACTGTTAAGTAACAAATTTATTAAATCATTGTGTTTCTGTGTTCAGCAGTATTTTTGTTGTTTTGAGGGTAGCTGAGCAGGTACAGTATTCTGACTTTGCTCTTTAGAATTGCTCATTTGTATTTTTATTTGATTTTATAATTTTATTCTAGAACCCTTTTTCGAAGCCAAATTTTTTTTGGCAAAATCATTTACTTCTGTCATGCTGATAAATTTCAGCTGTGATTCTACTTGTAAGAGGTCTTGTCTAGCAGGGATTCTAATAGTATCAGCTCTAGATTCCCTTACCAGTTTTCCATGGATGTTTTGAAGTCCTGGTTTAGTTAACATGTCTAGATACTAATAATGAGATGCCAGTGGTTTGTATTTTTAATAAACTTGTATTTACTGTCATCAAAGGAATCACCCTACTGACTGCAATGCGATGGAGAGTTTTTATGAGCCTTTTGGATGATCTCAACCTTAGTTTTAGTTAGATATTGTTAGCATATATGTGAAAGTAACATTTAAAATGTAATTTCATTAGATAAAAATGGAATAGAGCAGTATATACAGTTCACATTTTTGTTTAAATTCAGTTCAGTTTTTCCTAACATTTTTCTGTTTATGTAATAGTGCCCAAATGTGAGGTCCTAATATTATGCGAAGCACTTTTTACCCTTAATTTATAAATAACGTGTATTGAAGGCATGAAACCTTAAAAAGCAAAGATCACACCTACTGACAAACATGTCTTACTCCATATTTTACAACACCATTATGGTCATCACCAAGATCTTTTTCATAACTAGTGCTAGAGTGCTAAGGACCCAATGATCCAGTAGACGCTGGTATTTTATATTTTTCAGGAGCACAGTGGAGCTGAGCTGATCCTGCCAACTTCCTCTACGTTTTCTGGGACCATGAAAGAACTGGCTACCCTACCTTTTGACATTGACTTATTTTTAGCTAATTTCTGTAAACTATTCATCAAACCCCAAGATCAAAGAATCATTTGTAATAAATTTGTAAGACATTTTTACGAAGGAGCTAAAATAACTAGAATTCTGGGCACTGAGATTTTTTATTTGCTATTGTACTTTCATCAGTTTCGCAAATAATTTTAATATTTGAATATTATTATGGGAGCATAAAAGCTCAGAATTGAAAAATCACTTATCTAACACATCTCCCTTTCAAAAGAACTGTTCACTTAAGGAAAACAATGTATTTTTTCTGTACAAATAATGGCCTGAGATTGTAAATAAATATTGAAGTTGTTTTATATTTTATGTATCTTGTGGTAATTTTATTTAAATACTTAGCACAGATAATGCCATTTTAAATATCTTAATATTTAGCTCGCCTTGTTAGGTGCGTGCAATTTAATTTTTCACATTTTTTTTTTACATTCTTGTTTTAATTAAGAATTAAGTCTTGATTTTGCACAAATGCATTTATATGCCATTCTTATTCAACTAATGAGAACCTTTCATGTGATTTCAGTAGGAGCTAGATTCTTATGCTTATAGAATTACGTTACTGCTCTCTTGCACTGAATATGAAGTACAACATCAATAAAGCCATGACTGATTTAATGTTGATGGCTTGGGATTCTGTCAGGCAATTTATTGTAATTAAGATAAAATTATATATTTTTTAAACAAAACCCCTATAATTTATGTTGGTTTTTTTGAAATAGTACAACCCACTTGTGTGAATTTGTAGGAATAAACAGGAGCCTCTCCCCTTCCCATATTAATAATGAGAGCAGACAGTGGGATTTTAATTTGAAAGAGTGATTTTACTGAAGTGGTACAGTATAGAGGATCTTCATGGTATTTTAATTGATGCTTTCGAGAAATAATTTGCGAGTCAGAAGAAATCCATTTTGTATGAAAACTCACTTGAATGATACCTTGGACCTCTTTGTCTTGATAATTTTGGTTTTAGACTGTGTGCAGAGTCCATAGGCTCATCTGTTTCAGTCCTGTATTAACTCTTTTCCGTATAAGCAGCATGAAAAAATGCTTATACGCACTCAGTGATAAATGATCTGGCATTTGCTGGTAGTGTTGATTTGTTTTGACATTAATGTAGATACATTAACATGTAGTTTTAAGTGATAGCATGCTGTGTTTAGAATTTAGCACTTTCAGTAATTACTGATAATTTACTTTTTCCTTTACACTTTTGCAATTTGCATGTGCTCTGTCTTGCATTCTTTTGATGCACATGGATGCATGTGCAGGATGGGGTGCTGTTCTGATTTGGGGTTAGATTTATTATGTTGAGCAGATATGTCCTTTTATTTGTTACAGAAATCTTTATTGTTATAATGGCTAATTTTATGAACTTCTCATAGTTAAGTAAATTTTCAAAATGAAAGACAAATAATATGCATTCTTGTACTTAGCTATGATGAAGTTGAGTATAAAATTAAAATCTTAGTTTTATTTCTTTATTTTTGTTAAAATGATACGCATATGTAGAAAGAATCTTTATCTGATTGTATTTTCTTATACATTTGCTGTATGTTACTATTTAAAATATGCATATGGAGTATGTAGTTTTCTAGAAAGACATGAGTTAGCGTATTTTCATGTGTAATTTTGATCCCCATTAGTTGACTTGTAGTACTGTATAGATACATTTCTAAATGTAGTCTTCAGTAATTCTGAAAAAAAACCCAGTATGTTATTGGTTAATGCTTTCAGGATAATGGATAATTTTGCTTGGCTACAAAGACACATTTCTTGCATTAGTTTCCATTCTAAAAATTAGCTTTGAGGAGGGACAAAACATACGATAAAACCTAACATGTTAGTTAAAAATGTGGATCAAAACTATAGTGTAAACAGTACTGGTTCTGCAGAATAAGCAGTCCCCAATACAGTCCAATTAAAACGGGGCAATGCCCTCTTACTGTATATGTAGTCTCAGGTAACTTAAAAAAAATAGGTTAAAAGTTTTCATCCTCTAGGGTAGATGTTGTTTGCTTATTTATAAAGTGAATGGACTGTAGGTGCACAGCTATTTGAAGAGCCTTGCTATTAAGAGTCCCACTGGAGACTTTCAGAAGCTGTTACACTGCTTAAAATAGGAAAATAATTTGTTTCCTTCACAGGCAAAGAATTAAATAGAAGTCTTTCTAGCAATGTTGTATTCTTAATCTGTTGCTGATTACATGCAGTAACTGCACCTATTTTATTAGATGACTGATGAAAAATGCAGAAAATCACAGCGTAAAGGAAGTGATGAAATCTTACTGACAAGGTGACATAGTGACAGTAGAACTGCTATAGAAGAGGGAGAACAGCTGTAGAAAACCTGTGCAATATAATTTATGAGGGAAGAGGAAGATAGCAGTACTGATTTTGACTAGAGTAGCTCTCTTTTGTGTTCCATCCCCATACACTGCCACTCATCTGTCTGTTCTTCTGAGCCAAACCATACTTTCCCTGGATTCTTTACTGTTGCTTTAAGAACTTGCCAAATTCTAACGGCAAACATGAGTGATGTATTTAAAATCCCTCCTTCACCTGCAGTAACTAAGCAAGACCTGTAGCTCTGAAATTGAACTAAAGTTTAGAGGAGGTCAGAAAAATGTGTGATAATTCACCACTGCCATTTTAAAAATTGATATGTAAAAATTTTAAATAAACTGTGTTGTTATTAAGGCTGCCTGTCCATCGTAAAAGAAAACTTCCAGATGGCCTCTGGTTTGGGAGATGAGTCTTGGTACTTTTATGGTGTTGTATGGCTTGGGTTTTTCTAGGACTCTTCACTTCCATTTTAAAATTATCACTTTGTAATCACTATGGTATGTTTCCTCTATTCCTTCTGTAGTATGATGTTAAGAAGCATTTTGCCTATAACTTTTGAGAGTTTGATGTTTGCACGTATCTCTTTTTTAACAGTTGTTAAAAATCACTTTTTGATCTTTAAAAATCATTTCATAAGCAGCAGGAGAGGAAGATTTCACAGAGATAAATTCAGGAAATTCAGAAGTTTATCTTTTAAGGCCAGTTCACCATAATGTTTACATTTATGTAGGTGTAATTGAGAAACAGCACTAACATACTCTGTATATGGTTTCTGAGTAATAGATCAAATTTTTATTAATATGCTTGAGATTTAAATTTTACTGTAAGAAGTTTTCCATGTTTCACTGGAAATATTGAGCAGATTTATACTAATTTGGTATTCTGGAGTGATGACAGAGGTCCGAAAGTGTCCTTGCCTTCTCTGGCTGACTTGTCCTGCTTTGGTCAATTGAATCTTTGATATATTAAAGTTATACTTCCCTGTGCTTTGCCAGTAATAATTACTGAGAATTTATTTAGACTTGATAGCGGTATGCCAATGGTTCTTTGTTAAGAAGCTCTGTTACTAATTGACACATTTAAAGCCATGTGAAAATGTATTTAAATACTAAAGGTTTACTTTATAAACACATTATTTCTCCTTTTGTGGAAGGTTTCGTGGTAACTTGAATCTTGACTTTTTTACCTAAGTAGGTCATTCTGTCTTGCCTTTCCATCTTTGACCTTTTAGGGAAAATAATTGTTTTAGATGCTTGAATAATCACATATTTTGAGCTAAATTACCTCAATACTGCTCTGGTATTTACAGAAGTGAAGATGAACCTTGTTTTAATCACAGGAATATAATATGGAAGTGGTAGTCAGATAAGTGAAAACAGGGATAGGATTTCTAAGACTTAATTTTGTAATTTTATCTAGGACAGACTGTCAGACTTGCACTTGATATATTCCCTGTGAATTCTCAAGTACTAACTAGTATACTTTTACTCTCTAAACAGTAGTTTAGTTACTGTTGTCTTGGTTCTTGCTGCAGTCATCTAATCTTATATAAAAACAAGAATGGAATTGCCACTTGAGGCTATTCATTAAGTAGCCCAACTTATGCTTCAGAAGTAATACAGGATCATCGCATAAAAGTAACAATGTTATGTTTTTAAAGACTAAAATTTTATTACCTGTGCTGTTTGCTTTTTGTTTGTTGCTGTCTTTAGTGACAAACCTCACAGCTCTTCCCTGATGAGTTACTATGTGCTTTGTTTTGTTTTTGTTTTAAAACCAACCCAAAACCAAAAAAAAAAAAAAAAACAAAAACAAAAAAAAAATCCCGAACCAAAAAAACCCAGCCAAATCTAAGACTTTCTGTGTTTCTTTTTATCCAAATAAAACTATATGAAAATGGCCATCATGTGTCAGGTCTGTTTTACTTTAGTTTTGAGTCTGTGATGTGTAGTTAACAGTGAATTTTGTTCTAGTTGGTTTTATTTATGGGTCTTCATTTTGTCTGCCACGCTTGATCAGCTCTTTGACACTTGCAGGGAAGAAAAATATTACTGAAGAGATAAGTAGCTTAAAGCCATTTCAAAGGGATTGTTGCTAGGCAAGTCACCTTGACTTTGACTCTTTATATGGTATAAAGTCTGTATGTAGAGAGTTGTCATCAGGGTAACGTGTTTGCAGTTAGTTGCATTAGTGAAAAGGTAGACTTCTGCATGTCATAATAAATTTATTGGTTATCTAGATTTAGTAAATTGCAGTATGATGGTTTTAAGTCTGTGAAACACTAAGAATTAGTGCATGATGTAACCTTAAAGGTGAAAACAGGACTCTTGAGAATTGTGTATTTGCTCTTACAACAGAATGCATTTTCTTCAATTAAGTATCATTATCTTGCAATAATGCAATTATTCTGTTTTGCTGTTTTGGAAGAACTACTATGTTTATATTTCACAATGTGCGACATGAGATGTGTAGGAACGCTGCATGGACAGGTAATACAGTATTTTGCCAATTTTCACAGCACATTTAGTTTCTGAGTGTCTTTAGAACAATATGAAAGAACTTTTTCCATCTTTGTTGTGTATGTGTATTGTTCTCCTATTGAACTGTCAGTAGGCTTAGTGAAAGTTCATTTCCACTGTACATTCAGTTTTCTAAGTGTTTCTATCTTACATATTACGTGACTCACAAAAGTTTCAGACATGATTTAAAGCTGCATTAAATGGAACTTATATTAAACAAAATACAAGTTTTGATAATGTCTCTTTTAACATTGGGTTGTCTTTCATGCATCCAAAGTATGTCAATTAGTACAATATCTGTGCCTTCACAATCTCGTGCAGTGAAGTTTTTTTCTTGCCTCGTAAAGTAGTTTAATGTTGAACAAGTCTATTTTGCAGGTGTATTTATTGAGATTTTTTAATTTTTGCTTTCAAAATTACTGCTTACAAACGAAGACTCATTCAAAATGCTATGTCTTTATTTCCTGAATTAACTAATATTAACAAGGTTGTCCTTCAGAGGGTTGTAATACAGTATTTAATTATCAACTCTAGTTTCAGTAGCCTTTGTAATAAGATCATAATTATCATGCACGTAATCATTGGCTGATACACTGAGCAGCCCATCTATGATTCATTCTTTGCAATTACTCACTACATAGCCTTGAGACATAGAGAACTCCATCCTTCTTTTGACAATTAAGCATTGTTAATTGTTAAAGGTATTCTAATTCTTCCCATTCTACTTTAGAAATTACCTTGAATCTAGTTAGGAGCAAAAGGGTCTTCTAGGCTGTATGATCCATTCAACCAAATAGTTATTTGGTACTTGAGCTTTCCCTTGAATTGTCCAAATTAATAGCAAGCGGTTTGATGTTGTACACTGGTACCAAATTGTGGTTATCAGAAAGTTACCTAAATGCCACATAAACCAATTAAGAATATATGACTACTTTTCAGTATCTTAGATAACATTTAATAATACATAATAATGAAGTCTTTAGAGCTTTAGAAGTATGAACTATTTCAGTTTGAACTGCAACAAGATCAGCCCTTACCTGCTAATGGTAGGTTAATGGTAGTACAAATTCACAACGTAGTAGAATACTGAAGCTGGTTTTAGTGGGCAGAGGTTGATGGTTTCATCTTAGTTCTTTTGTCTAATAGAAAATATCAGAGTGTGAACTCTCCAGGCTTTCTGTTTTATTATGATATATATGCAGTAAAATTGTAAATAAAAGTATGCAGAGCTAGAGGTGTCCAATATTAAGTCATACACTATAAAAAGCTGAAATGCCCATACAGTTGAACAGCAGCATGGGTTTTTTTTATTTTAGGTTAGCAGTGTTTATATGCTTTTAGTTCTAGTAACTTCATGTCTATTGCAATAATTTACTGTATTTGACTTGTTCAGTGTAGTCAGCGTTTTGGAAATCCATTTTTTTGTATGGACCTTGCTTATTTTAATACTTTGAAAAAAATCCCCTGGTTAGTTTGGATGAGGTAAGGCATACTGAGGAATACTCTATCATAGTATTTGACAGAAGATTATATGTTTTTTTTGCAATAATTTTGTCTGTTACCTTTTTCAGATATAAACAAATCAGTATGAATTACAGATATATCAGAACAAGAATATTGCAATAACAAGTC
>JAOEHX010059268.1:0-16581 GCA_025448015.1 Bolborhynchus lineola
TGCACTCAATCCCACTGTCCATGTCACCGACAAAGATGTTGAACAAGACCAGTCCCAACACCGATCCCTGAGGGACATCACTCGTTACTGGCCTCCAGCTGGACACTGAGCCATTGAGCACAACCCTTTGTGTATGATATATATATATATATATAATACTAGTAATTTGCCTAGATCTGTATTGCTGGGTTGTTGGATCCCAGAACAGTTTCTAGCCTTGTGGCTGCAACTTTGTACCAGGTTAAAACAGAAGCAGACATACTTGCTTATTCCTCCTTCTCCTCAACCCCCTCTTTTCATCTTTTTCCCCTGTATTCCCCACAGCAAGGAACTTAGGACTGTGTTGGTGATGCAGAGTAGCAGCAGCAGCATGGCCAGACAGCTCTGTATCAAGGTGACTGCTATGAAGGCTGAGACACACTGCCCCCACAACAGCAGTCCTCCTGCAGAAACTGTCCTCTGGGCAAAGGTGAAAGGGGGAGCTTTCCAAAGGGAAAAAGCAGGCTCTATTTTTCTCCAGGAAAATGGCCATGACAAACAGGTAGAACCCTGCAGCTGGTCTGAAAAGATGCTGCTAAGAAGGGGAAAGTGGACACACAAATACCCTTCTCAGGAAGGTGAAGGACTCTAATTCCTAAATAGATTTATTTTTATTTTTTTTAGGATTCTTTCCTTGTGACATGATTTTGGTTTTGCCTCGTGTGTCTTGCCCGAATAATCCTTTTTTCTCAAACATGACATTTCCAGGAGATAGAAATCATGTTTTCCAGTTGTCTTTTTTCCAGCCCTAGCTATAACTTCTTCTGGCTGGGGCTCTGGGGTCTTTTATCAGCTGGAAGTTTTATGAAGCCCAAGAACAGCTCAGCTCTGCAAAAGGACTCCAAAATGACCTAGCAATTAGCAGTCACCTCATTTCTTTGGTTAGGAGGCTACAATGGCCCAGAAGTGACAGTGCTGTGGGAAGGAGGCATCCATAGCAGGGGGGAGAGAAGGGCTGTTCTTTGACTGGCACAGCCCATCGCTACTGTGCAGACAAGGTGGCTGAAAATCTTTGCTTCATCCTAAAGTGATGGCTCTGCTCCTCCATGCTGCCTCTCTTTCTATGCTTCTCTTTCCTCTCTGTACTTCTCTCTCTTTCTTCTCTGCAGCACAGCTGCAACACTAAATCTTCCTCCTTCTCCTCAGCTTTGTCCCTTGTTTCACCCAATGTGAGCCAGTTCAACTCACTAGTCCAGCAGAAAGTTCTACACTTTTTTTGCTGGGTTGCATTTCTGCTGTGTCCTTGAGCTGGTCCAACTCGGGGGAAGACTGGGAAGGCAGCAGCAGGAGTACTAAGAGCAGTAGGTAGGTGCGTGCTGCCAGGAGATGTGGACATCTAAGGGCTGGGGCTACCTCCATTCAGTAGAAGAAAGCTTTGTTGAGTGTCGAGAACTGTCTCATCTGGTGGCATCTGGAGTGCAAAAATGCTGACTTTCAGCCCCTGCAGAGTGAAATTATTTGAGGCTGAATTGTTCCTTAAGTTAAGTTTCCTCAGTGAGAGTTGCCTATAAGAGAGGATCTCAAATGAACACTTGCAAGGATGATCCTGATCCTTCCTGAATCAGTCAAACTACCCTGAAGTGCACTACCAGCTCTAGCTATAATATGGATTGGGAATAACTTTTATAACCAGAGGAAAGTTGCTAAAGGGTTTATATTTCTCTTGTAGATGGATTGTTAATTTGATGCATTTGTGTTTCGATCTGCTGAGTCTTTATGTCACTTTGAAAACTTTCTTTTTAATTTTCAAAATTTTAATCAGAACATATAAAAGCTAAATATTACTGTTGGCTGTGAGTTAGTATTAAGACACCAAGCAATGGCAGAGGTAGAAAAGCTGTTAGGGAGGAAGTCATTCTGTTGCTCAGCATTCTCCTCGGCAACCTTTTTATGACCCTACCACAAAAGGACTAGCGTCTGTCTTTCTCTTCACCCTAACCCTAACAGCAGCCAAGGGCTGAGCTTTACACAAAGACCCCCAGGCTTGGCCCTTTGCCCAAACCTGTAGGCAGACCCTTTGCAGCTCCCTACTCCAACTGGACCCTTAGGCTTTTACATTAACTGCAATCCTGAAAGTAGCTGAAGTCTTTACTCCAGAGCACCTTGCCCACTATCAAATGAGAAGGGGAAAATTCTTTTTGTTGCTCAAACCCTCTGTTGGTAGCCTCTTTGCAACCCCATCCCACCTGTATCCCAAGGTTTTGTGTCTTTCCTAACTCTTTTCCTGAGAAGTGGCCACAGAATTGTATTTCTTCTTACCCTAACTGTGGGTAAGGAGACTGACTGACCCTGGTCTGAGCATTAGTCTGGGCCTCAAGGTGACATCCCAGACAGAAAATTTCACAAAATAAACTCATTTTCATTGTCCAAGCCTTTCCTTGGTAGCCTTTCTGTAATGCCAACACAACTGAAGCCCTGTGCTTTATGTGTCTCCTGACCTTGAGCCTAACCTTAAAGTGTGTCCCACATACTAAAAGATAAAGCCCAGGAGTAGCCCAGATGGACACTATGTAATAGGATCATAGAATCATAGAATGGTTAGGGTTGGAAAAGACCTTAATATCATCCAGTTCCAACCCCCTGCCACAGGAAAGGATACCTTCCACTAGGACAGGTTACTCCAAACCCCATCCAACCCAGCCTTGAACACTGCCAGGAATGGGGCAGACACAGCTTCTCTGGGCAACCTGTGCCAGCACCTCACCACTCTCACAGTAAAGAATTTCTTCCCCATATCTAAGCTAAATCTCCCCTGTTAAAGTTTGAACCCACTACCCCTTGTCAGGGGACAATTTTAGCTTAGTCCTTGACTGGATTGTGGTTACGGTTGGGACTGAAGTTAGGAGAGAAAAAATATGTAGATCTGCAGTAGCAATTACGCTGCCAAACAAATTCATGGGGTTTTGTGGCTTGGAAGGTTTATGAAGCCCAAGCTTCTAAGGCTTAGAAAATGTCTAGGTTTAGGACAGAGGTATGATGCTTATAACAAACACAGGCCCTAAGGATCCAGTTGGAGAGAGGCTACCAAGGAGCTGCCCACAGAAAGTCTGGGCAAAAGAAATTAATATCCCTGAAGAATTTTCTGTTTTGGCTGAGGCAGGGGTTGTCTGGGTTTAAAGCTTGGGCCAGTTTTAGGGTTAGGAGAACAACAAAGTTGATGGATGAATCCAATTAAGAAGTTCTGCAAATGGGCAACGAAAGGTATTCTCCCCTGAGAAGTCTGATTGCTCTTTGGGATAGGTTTACATTTAGCAGAGGTGTAAAACTTAGGGGTCTGGTTGTAATAAGGTTGTAAAGGGCCTGCTGAGGAAAGGTTTGGGCAATGGAAAGAATTTTGCACTGGCTAGTTGTTCTTCTTGGCCAGAGCTGGAAGTCATTTGGTAAGGCCCAGTCCACACCTAGGGTTAGAATTTAGGCATTAGAGAGGCAAAGCCTTGGTGTCCAGTTGAGGGGAGTCTACTGAAGACTGTTAAAGGAGGGAGCAGGCTGCAGAAAGAACTCTTTCCTGAGACATTTTTCATCTAGAACATAGCTGTCCTTTGTTGTCTCATCTCCCTAGGTCTTTCACTTGTAGGATATCATGTGATATAGTGTTTATTTCTGTGTCTTGATATGTGTAAAACAAAAAATTGCAAACAATCTTATTGAAAATGCTCCCCAGCTGGAAAATAAAAGTTGAAAACAAATATCCTGCAATGTTATAGAATGTAAACTGTGTGTTAAAGGGTCCTCTAGAATTTGAAATGAAGTATGTAAGTAGCAAGGAAACATAAGGCTCATAACAGAGAAGCTAGTGTACAGGGCTGAGCAAAAGACCTTTCAAATGACCTGCAAGACAGGAATGGCAGGAATATGAGGCTCTGATTACAATCTTGAACACAGTGTGTAATTCAAAATAAGCAGTGACTACAGGAGTCACCTCTGAATGCACATAATACATTGATGGTAATTCAGGAAAAAAGCCCAGTTTTAATATGAAACTGATGGATGCAAGCTTAGCCCAGAAGCACCCATCCTGGCCCAGAAGGAACTGCACATAATAACAGGATTGGCATTTTCTTGCCACTGCTGTGAATTCCCCCACATCTGAGAACTAAAAAGGGATTTGCCCAGACTTTAGAATTTCCTGGGGGTTTAGAACTTCAAGTTTCAAATTCTCTAAAACCCAGATTTTGAATTCTGGCCCCAGCTAGGCTGGTTGGTTTGGTCTTTGGGTTTTGTAGTGACTGATGCAGAAACTGAAAAATAGCCTGCCTCCTCTAATATGTTTTTGCAGGGACACTAACCTTAGCAAATACCTCTGGAGATCAGTTAGCTCTTCTTATGCACCGAGAAAATTAACTAACACTTCACAAGGGCTTTGTGAGCATGACAGTATTTTCATAACATACCTGAGGCAGGAACTGTGTGTATCACACTGCTGTTACAGCACTATTCACATTCTGTTAATGTATCCCAAACTGAATTGCTCCCTATTGTTGTACTGTAGCAATGATGAGATGATGGTTATTTCTATGATTTCTATTTGCTATTTGGATCTCTGTTGTGTGCAGCTGCTGCAAGTTGCAGTCTCCTTTTCAGCTCTGAGGACCATTTGCTTTCTCTGGCTTTCACATTAAGAGCAGACAGAAATTCGAAAGGGGGGTGATCACCAACTCATGTGGTAGCCCATGCGCACAAAGAGATAGCTACCTGGCTGACAAACCAGCACCCAAGACAGCATCCCCAGCAATGACAGGTAAAAGACTGATTGTGTAACAAAGCTGGTTAAGGTGTCACACACTAAAAAAGATGGGAAGTTTTTTGCAGGGAGGGGAAAGGGTATTTAGCAGTCTATTAGGGTGACCAGACATAAATTAAGGCAATTTAATAGTATTTGGAAACAGAACATATGTGTATTCACCTGTGTGTTCTGGAGCAGAGATAGGAGCAGAGGGGCAAGGGCAGAGAAATGCTTGAGGACTGCTTTAAGAAATGGCAAAGCTAGGGCAGGGACACTGGTATAGTATTACCCAAGGGTTGATTAAAAATGAATGGTTTTGATAAACAGCAGTCTTGATCTTCAAGTGGAGAATTCATTTAGCTTTAAACTTCTCAAAGGAGTCTTGCATTTTTCCAAAGTTACCTAAAAGGCTGTACAAATTTGCTGCCCCTTCAATTTTGGACTATAACAGATAGACTAAGATCATAAAAGTAATTTTTTTCTTGCTTTGGTCTTAAGCACTACAGTAATGTGTTTCCTTCAGAAAGACAGACATCTGACCATCACTCACTCACTGTGGGTGCCGTGTTATGTTTGGATCTCCAGCCTTGGGTTATGGGAAACCAAAACCACTTTGCCTTTTCATTTCATCCTGCCTGCAGATCTGTTTTATTACCCTTGCACAGCTGACAGCAAGCACAAAGTGCTGCTCTCCAGGTCTTGTCTGTACCTAGATGAAAGGAGGCATGTCTATCCAGCACTTACTTAGCACTTCGCTTTCAGCAATCCCAAATAAACCTTTCATGTAATAAATAATTTTAAAATCTCTTTTTTGTCTTTGCCTCAGAGGAAAAAACATGAACAATAGTCAGATATGCTCCTTATGCTTGCTTAATAATTTTCCTATCCAATGAACAACTTCTTTTTAGGGCCAAATGGATTAAATACTCTTTGGTCTTTTCCTCCTGTGGGTCTAACTGACATTGTTTTTTCCTTTACATATAGCAACTGATTGACGTATCTCTAGGTTTGATAGTAATAGGTTAGCTTTAATTCCAAAACTAAACAATAAGAACAATAAACTTGTTTATCAGCACTAAAAACTGAAAGCCATTCACTGTTCTTCATGGCATTTAGCCTTTACTACGTCAAGCACTACCACTTTTGAATAGAGCAAACAATTTCACTTGCACAGTAGGCACTCTGAGCTCCTCTATCTGGTCTCCACTGCAATTAACACTGAAAAAATGATGTGTAATACATTCGTCACAGAGGGAAGATATGCAGTACATTTTCAAAAAGACATATCTGATGTGGAGATGAATTATTTATATAGCTTAACTGCAGATCTGGGTAATAATTCTGTCATTGAATGTTATCTCACCAACTCCTTCTGTCCTCTGCCAAAATGATAAACCCCCTGAAATTAAATTACTATTTTTAAATTCTAAAGCATTATTTTATTTGTACTTACACACGTTTTTTAATATGATGCATTAAAAAAAACATAAATTTGTCTGCCCAATTTGATCTAAGCATGTATTTAACACACAATCTGTCGTTATACAGACAATATCTGTCTGTATAATGGCAGGTACTGAGATTTAACATTTAGGGGTATAGAAGAATTCTACCCACAAAAAATTCTTGAGTGATGCATCTTCAAATTTGGAGTCTACATGCACACATTCAATACTTTGTTAATAAATTGTAGCATCTGCCATTTGCACTGCTGTAGTAATCTGGTATGATTGGATGCTTAGTAGCTAGGAAGATGTGCTTGTCAATTGTCAGCAGGAACAAAGAAAATTTAACTAAGTTCGAATATGGTGATTATTTCGCTATCAGTTCTAATGTTCTAGTACTACATCTGGGGCTAAAAAATTGTCACAGGTAATCCCAATCAAGAATTCTCATTTTCAGACTGAAATTCTAATTCTTTAGTTCTTTTTATACCTATACAAAACACAACTTTACTTACCATAGCTTGTCAATCAGTAGCCATATCTAGTGATTCTTGTTACACCTTTTATACCTTTGGTAGTGCATTATTTTTCAATAATAATTTATTTACAATAATTAATTTTCAATAATAATTTCAATTTTAGTAAGGTACAACAGGAACTTTTCACTTAGAAATTTTGTTTAGTGTATGGGAAACTACATTTTGTACAGACAACCTTACTAATGCCATGCAATTCTTTTCTTGTTAAAGAAGTGTCATTATAAATTGAAATACAGATTAAGTAGAACATCAATAAAATAGAGTAACTATGGGGAAAATATGATCTGGGTGTCTGGAAATGTCTCTAACCATGCCCACACACAAAGGAGCTCACAGGGCTGGAATATAATATGATAAATTGTGAAATCCTGATTGTAATTTCTGTGCATTTTTGTTTGATTCTGTGGTAATCTGGACTCGTGCATCACATTTACACTCTCATATGCTTGTTCTATACCTGGCGCATGCAGCTGTTCGTGTGTGTCCTCATGTATATTCTTTCATTATTTTGACCTATTTTACATGTGTGATGAGGAAAAAGTGAGTAGAATGCTTTTATGTGTGCATTTGAACTGTGTGACTCTGTGTGTATGTGTGTGTGTATGCATGCCTCTGTGTGATGGCTGGAAACAGCTTGCATGTGCTGAGCTCAGAGACCATGCATGCAAGCGTGCAATTTAACATTAAGAGTATCTACTTTCAGCTTTCTTGTTTTTCAAACACGGGGTTTGGGCATGTTTTATTTAGAATGGGCTTGCCTGCCATTAATTTTCTACAGCTAATTCCCTTCAGTGTCTTATTTAAATTCATGCCAATTGCTGTGCACTTGAAGCTGAAGGCCTCTCTTACATAATAATGTACAGCACAGCCCCACACATACCTCCATGGTGCTGGTTGTCCATAGCGGCAGCTGAAATACCCACACTGCCTTGACTGCCCAGACCCTGCTTTCCCCAGACCCGCAGGGAGCATCAGGCTGCACTGTTCTTTATGTTCCAGCTTGCTTTTATGTACTGACAGTAGGAGGTCATGGAGGTGAGGAAGGTGCTAATGATAAAATTAAGGCACAATCACAGAGCATAATGCAGCACTGAGCACCTCTGCTTTGCAAATCTCCTGGCTTGGTTTCCCATTCACGAGACCACAGGACCATGTAGAGGCAGCTGACAAGTCTGTGGCACTCCAGACCTGGTTTTAAATAAAAGCTTCAGTTGTGCTTGCACTCTGTTTCAGTGTAAATTTTGTTCATGGTAAATGAAACTATAAATCTGAGAAAAACTGATACAATCTTTATATAAATAAATAAATATCACATATAAATATCTTTAAATTGCCCTTCTGATGGTTAAACCAGTATTTAAACAGTTTTCCTGTTGGATTCCAAACTTGATCTCAAAGCATTCCATTTTTCACACCACAAGGATATCTAAGTGTGTTTTTTTATGTTTAGATCTCTTCTACTGGGGAAGATAAGTGTTTCTATTTTCAAAGTGATGGGCTTATTGAAATGGGTGAATTTTCTGCCAGTATCATTTGAACTTTATACAATTACCTGTCTTAAATTTTAGCAGATGTTTCCCTGTCTAAAATGTATTTAATGACATATTCCTTACACACTGCTTGGTTCATAGTAATTGCGGATGTGCTCAGTAGTACAGTTTTAAATGCAATCTGCCAGACAACAGTTGTTTTCTATTAATCATCTTAGTTGAAATAACAGAAATACTTTAAATTGTGAATGCCAACTGTTCTTTTAAAAGCCAAAAGCTAAATATCTTCTGTGCCTGTCTGTTCATTTTAGTGAAATAAAATGAAAGTATTGTGATTACTAGATTCTTTGGGGGACCTTACAGAAATACTACTGTACTGCAGAACTTAATGAGGCATTTTGTTTTCTAGGAATTGCACAAATTAAAAGGAAACGTAATTCACTCAGGTATGCTACATGACTGGCAATGAAACAAGATGTTTGATGGTAGCTGAAGCAGAACTACTCATTTACTACTCATTTTCCCTTTTATTTTTAGCTGTGCTCCTCTTTATTTAAGAAAGGGGAAAAAGTTGAATTTTGGTTTTCCAAAATTGTAGATCTTTATTATGACTCATCATGTTAATGAAAGCTGTGGGACTACAAGTGCTTTGGGGCAAAGCCACTTGAATTTAAAGAATTTAAGCCTGTGGATGGCAGTACTGTCGTGGGATACTTCAGAAAGATGAAAGGTCAAGAGTGAGACCTTACTGATTCAAAGAATAGAGATCTTTTTGATCTGGATTTGGAAATGGGAAAATATTAACTCTGAAGAAAATAATTAAAATTAATTGCATACTAATATTTTGTTCATGATAAGTCTTTTTGGAGCAAAACCACACAGAGCCATTTGTAGTCTCTGAATTTCAGATGGGACCTCTTTATATGCCCCAGCAGCTGGTTGCCTTTTTTAGAGATGTCATGGATGCAAGAGATTTGGCTTAATCCCAGTTTGAAGTTTTCTACTTAATCAAAGGTTGAATAGATATTGCGCTTCCTACCTTGCTAAATGCTTGCTGAGATTATCCTCTGTCACTTGCTATGCTTATTATCACTGTATCCCTAAAGAACCATCCTCTCTGATGTGATGCTTTCAGAAGTGTTATTTCATCACTGAAAAGATGGATTCCAAATGAAAAGGCACTTGCTACAGAAATGACATTTCATCTCAGGAAGATAAAAGGAGCTGCCTGTGGCTAGGTCTGGATTGTGCTACTTTTCTTGCACTTCCCTATTGATTTTTGTGCTTCAGGCCTTATGTTGGCCTGAAATGTGGGATAATGTGAATTCAGAGAGATTGCAACCATAGAAAGAACAGACAGAATGTGAGATGGACATAAAGATCAGTTCTTGGGGTAGAATATGATGTCTAGAGAGGACTGGGGCAGGAAAGGAGGACAAAGGGTCAAATAAAAGGAATGTGAAAGACTTGCTCATGTTTTGGTCATGCGTGATAAATCTGTGTCCTATACTACTGTAGCAATGTCATGAATAATCTGGTAATTTATGATAACAACAAAATTTGGACTCAGAGGGTCTAGGATTCTGACAAAGTGATTTGGCTGCTATCTGGGCTAAGAAACAAATATCCTCCTGTAGTCAGCCTTATCAAGCATTCACTGTCTACAGGCCTAAAGAGTGCTTTCACCTTGCCGCAGCTGTGAGTCAAAATGCAAAGCAAGGGAACTCCCATTAAAGGAAAGAAAGACAGAAATTCACAAGCTTGGCAACAGGGTATAATCTGAACGAAGTTACAATTATTCAGCTCTTCTGCACCAGTTCATTCAGCTCTACCCTAAGTTGTGAATGCCCTAAACTTCTGCAGTGACTCCATGTTACAGGTCAGTGCAATGTGATCTACAAAGTGTTTCTGACTTTGTAAGAGGTGTTGTCTTTGCTCCTCCTGGAGGGGACCCCTCTAAGCCTGGGCTGGCAACCAGAACAGACTAGAGCGATACCCTGCTCTATTGTAGTCCCTTTAATCTCTGTGAAAAGATATCTGCTACTGAGAAGTGATTTCTCTGCTACAGAATAAATAGCAAAGAGCACTTGGGACCTAGATGTCATACCTTGCTTTTTTAGACACATGGGAGTTCCCCCAGCCTTCTGCTTCCCCTTCCTTTATGAAGCTGAGCATCATTTTCAGACTGGCCCTCCCATCTGGCATAGTTAGAGTGACTTAGTAGTGTCACTGTTGAGATTTCTAAGAATTAGAGTCTGTTGAAAAATAGGCTGAAAGATATTTTCTACTGAAAAAAAATTGTTGACAATAAAGAAGCTGATGTTTTGCGCCAGCAAGGCCTGCCAAGCTGCTTGGCTTTTCCTGGTATGCCCAGCTCCTGAGGCTGACACGTTCCTAATCTCTCTGAATTGATGGCTGCCCAGCCTTCTTGGCTTACAATGTCTTTGTCTCCTCACAGCTGTCAGCCTGGATGATTAAGATTTTGTGGAGATTTAATTCCATTTTCCCAAAAACTTTCCAAATTTGAAAATTCCTTTTGGCAAAAGGTTGGTATTTTTTTGTGACAAAAGGCTTTTCCTTTATGCCATCCACATGGAAGAGTCTTCTTTCAGAATGGGGCTGAGTGAATGAGTTCTTTTAGAACGGGGCTGAATTTCTGACTGAGTGAAAAATATACTTCCATTGTGGAACACCAGGCATTGGGGATTGTGTGCTTGGTGTCTCAGGCCTCCTAGTTCTATGTAAAATCATGGAGCAGGAGAAAGGACTTCAGTGTTTAAGTTTTGACAGGTCTACAGCTACAGTCAAAATGTGGCTTTTACAGAGCAAAGACATCTCTTTGTTCAGCACATGATATTGTTGCCGTATCTTGACTCTGTTCAAGCTTGACAAAGGACAGGTTGGACAGAACCTTGAGCAACCTGGTCTAGTGGAAGATGCCCTTGCCCATGGCAGGAGGGTTTGGAATTAGATGCTCTGAAGGTCCATTCCAACCTGAACCATTCTGTGATTCTACGACCTATCAGTTTACTTATTGCAGGTTAGTGAGAAGGAGATGTAACACAATCATAAAGTAGTTTACTATACTAGGGCCTGTTGCAGCTCCAAGAAGAATTAATTTGTTTGGGGAAAAACCTCAAAGTAGTATAAAGGCTTGAGGTCTGTTAACCTGACATCCAAAAGCTGGTGTTTCTGAGCCTCTCCTTTTGTCTCAAGGAATTGTTCGTAAAATGGTACAAATTAGAGACATCTCAGAGATACCTCTATCACTATTCAGACATAGATACCCTGAACTAGGAACTGCAAGATTTTTCCTATTTGATGATCTAAATCAGCATAAAAAATATTTAAGTCAGACTTCCTGAACTGAGAGACAAAACCAAGCGTAAATTAAAGAGCTGAATAATTTAAAGCAACAATTTTAAAGTCTTAAAATCACTGTTGTTCAAAAACATTTTTATAATTTTTGACAGCCTTTGTAATTTATTGCAAGCAGTTCTAGCCATGGCTGAGTTCTGACTGGATTTCACACTATAAAATATGAGATGAAATAAGCCCTTACACAGAGTTTGCAATAGAACTTTTAAATGCCACAACAGATAAAGAAGACAGGCAGGAGGATTAATGAGGCATCTTACTGATTTTGATCAGTAGTGCACTAAGATTTTATCTCACATACCTACTCAACAGCTCAGGAAAGAAAGGAGAGGGAAGATTTGAAGGGCTAATTTGGAAGGGTAGTACAGGAAAGCTATGTTTGCTAAGTGAGGAGGACAGCATTTGCGTCACAACCATTTATTCAATATCTTACTTTTCTCATTGTTCCACATGTAACCATAAGCCTTATGCTTTGGTGATCACTCAGATGTTGTTCTGAATTGCTAGAGCAGTTTCTGACATAGATTTGGCTCATGCCAATTCATCTTGACAATTCGTGAGCACAGAGATTGAGCCAGGACAGGAACTTACACCAGTAGACTGTGGAGAAGTCCATGCTGTTTTGGAAGATGAGCTGAACAATATAGACAGAGGCTCTCCATGCAGCTGGTCCTGAGAGCACTGAATGGTAAATAGCTGTAGCCTGTATATTAACAACACAGCTCATACTGGCTCCACTTACATTTGGAAGAAGAGCAGTGTTCTCTGCATTAGATCTCAGGGAATCAAGCAAAGGACTCCTGTTATGTCTTGTGTAATGTTGGATTGAGGAAGAGGCCTTTTAACACATTGATATTCTGTGGCTGAAAAAGGGACATAATTAAGTTCTCCAGCCTGTACAGTGTAAGTTCTCACTTTCTTTTCCTTATTATTTCTTTCCCTTACTATTGACTAGGGAGCAGATGCAAAAAATATCACAAATAGAAGACCTAGATGTTTTTCTCATCTCCGTGGATCATTTAGTTGATGATTCTCACATGTAAGACATGTGAATATGCTGGAAAGCAGAAACCTGATCTTTGCCTTTTCTAATTGTCATCAATTCTTTTTCACTTACTTCAGTGCCTTAATCATTTGACTGTAGAGTCAGTCCTTACTTGTTTGCTCTAATGGCCATACAATTACTCTTTCTTCCTGTATATTGGCTTGTTCCAACAGAGGTTTCAGAAAATTAATTGCAGAGCAACTCTATTTTAAGCTGGGGTGAGTTGCTCAGGGGTTAGAGTATTTCTTGCAAGATAAGAGTTGTGAATTCAAAGTGCCTTTGAAGTGCCACAACCACTGCATAGGTATTGCTTTTTCCCAAAGCATGGACATTCCCATGATCACCAGATATTGGCTATGGGCAGTTTATCTGCTGGGTCTTATCCCAGTCAGGGCAGAGAGGCTAAGTTCATGTGTGATAAAGGCTTTAGTCTCTTAGGCACATGGTATTTTGAACAATAAAAACTTAATAAAAATTAAGTCAGAAGGGAATCACCCAGTTCACCTTCCTACTTAGGGCAGGTCCAACTTCCCAAGTTAGGTCAGGTTGCTTGGGGCCTTGTACAAGTGAATTCTTTGGATGTCAAAGAAAGGAGCTCCCACTATTTCTTGTGATCCTTCTTCCACTGCTTCACTATTCTTATTGAAATGTCACTTTCTGAAATGTGTGATCATTGACTGAATTTTGTCCTTTTTCTGGGCACCTCTGGGAATTGCTGTCTACAATTCCCTATTGGGCAGTGGAGAATGATCCCCTTTAGGCCTCTTTTCTCCATCTAAATAAATCCAGTTCCTTTAGCCTCTCTTTTTCTATGATTTACATCCATTATCCTCTCATTCACCCTCCAGAGGACTCTTTTCAGTTTGCACTGTATGAAAGGGTCCCAAACCATACAGAATATTCCAGATAAGAGTTCATGAGCTATAAATAAAGGAAAATGCCCTTCAGCATCTGAGCTGCTTCCTCCAGTTTGATGTCTTCCATGAGGTTGCTAAGGTTACCCTTCCTCACATTGCTCGGGTTGCCAATAAAGATGTCAAACATATTACCCCAGTATTGACTCCAGGAACATACTCATAATTGGACACCAATTGTACTTTAGAACATTGAGTACAACCCTTTCAGCCAAACAGACCACCAGTTTTTCCCACCTACGCTGTGTCCATCTGTCTAGGTCACATCTCATCTATGAGGACACTGTGGAAGAGTATATCAGAACCCTCAGTGAAATCAAGGTAAATGATCTTTACCATTCTCCCCTTATCCACTGTCTTTCATTCCAGGCTGCAATCAGGTTGTACAAACACAGTTTTCCTTTGGTAATTCTGTGAAGATTGTTTCTGATCATTTATTACCCTTCATGCACCAGGGAATGCCTTCTACAAGCAGTTAATTATCATGTCTCATATTGCATCCACCTTCTGCAAAAGAATGAAACCTTAGAAACAACAGTAGCTCCCTTTCAGTTTCTAAGGCACTGATTTTGATGTGAAAAAATCTTAGCATGGAATTAAATACCCACGTATGCTGTGAGAAGAATAGCAATGTTTGTAAACTTGATGATGCCTAATGTACAATATTAAAGGGTTGATAAACAGGCTTTGTGCTGTTTCTCATTAGGGTGAGTTCAGCATTTAGCTTTCAGGTTTAATGGATATCTCATATAACATATATACTGCCACATGTAATTTGTTGGATAGGAGTGGTTACATTGTGGAGATGGCATAGAAATTCCTAACAATCTTTCTGGCCCATAACAGTTTTCCAGAAGACAGAACATACTGCTGCCCATGCACATTGAATCTTTGGATGAGCTAATATGAAATAGTTCTGCTGTTCTAATTTCCTCTTGTGTGTATTTTTTCCTGGCTCAGAGTCAGTGACCTAATTCTTTTCTTCATTCTGTCAGAGAGTTTTGATTTTTTACAAGCTATTCACATTGAACTTTTCCTCATTGTGGAAATTGTGCCTTTTATTTCCAGTTTGTATTAGCACTTTGGGATTGTTGTGTTGACTGTCCTGTTGCTCCTCTGTCCCCAGGCCTGAGGGTGGATGCTGATAATACAGAAAGGAGAATATACAGAAGATGACTTCTGTAGCACAAATGGGACCTACTGGACCACCTAAGGGAGTTCTTGCAAGCCCACATGAAGTTTACACTGGAAAGAACCCAATTAAAAAGTAGCACCTGGAAAAAGTTATTTGGTTTCCTAGTGTGCTGGCTGAAGAGATAAACCAGTCAGTGTCTGTCTAGTTGCCTTTTAAAAGTACGTAAAGACTTGCTCAAAACCCTTTTTGACAAGATGTGCATGGTGCTACATTTAACTAAACAAAATACACAAACAAAAGGCTCTTTAGTTTTCGTAACTGTGAAATCCTCAAACTAGTGTGTGCATGTTTCCCAGCCTAGACTGAGACATGCTTAGGCCAGTTCAAAGGCACGTAGAGAGCAGACCCAGCAGTTTCTCTGTCTTTGATTTTGATTCAAATTCGCTGGCTTTTTTTTTTTTTCATTCCAGCACATATGGGAGGCTGACAAAAGGCTACCCTTGCTTTTTTATTTCATTCAGTTACACTTCTAGACCTGTATTTCTTTTTTGTTCTGTGTTACCCAGCAGTTACTACATTGTAGTTCCTGCCTTAATAAATATCTGCTCCAGACTCAGACTTTTTCTTGTAAGGAGATTTTGTGCATTTGGAAAATAATCTCCCTGGCACCACTCAAGGGTTTAGTGTATTAACCATCACATAGACTGTTTTAAACAATCTTCCTGTCTTGACAAGAAATAGATTGAGCAGTGTAATCCCTGTTTCAATTCAAGAAATAAAACCACCCAAAACTATGAACGTGCAATTGGACTTTTAGCTTAGGAATAACTTGCATGTTTTCCGTCTCATAGACAAAGACCTAAAACTAACTGTAAATTATACAGAAATTTGGTTCTGTAACTTCAGTTGCAAGTTATACATATGGAAAAGTGTTTGCTTGATCTGTGGCTTGTCTCTGTGTAGCCAATACAATTTCTTGAGCTGCAGAAGGCTGTATACTTGGACGCTATGACAGGCTGAACTCTCTAGTAAAAGGCCAGCTTTTCTACATTCCTACAGACATAAATGAGCAAATAAGCTGCCTGCCACAATCACTTTACCACCTTTAATTCTTAAGCCTTCCTGTCAGTCTAACTGATACTGCAGGGCTCTACATCTTCAGTCTTCCTCAAGCTTCTTGTCATTACAGTCTTAGACTTAGGGTTTCCTTATGCACTGGGGTGTGTGCATATTTTGAAGTAAGAGGAGCAGAGTCCCCCTGGTTTGTCTCTAGGACAACACTGAGGAAATCCTGCATCACTTTTACTTTGGGAACTTTTTTAGAAGAGAGTGACAGAGAAGTTCTTGTCTCCTAGGTATTTTCTTCAGAGCACTGTACTATTCCTTTTACTGCCGGCATTACAAATACTGGAGAAAAGGTATTTTTCATTAAAGATAAAATCCAGGAACACATGCAACATTCTGGTTTTGCTTTGCTTCTGAATGATGAAACAACTCAGAGTATGCATAAAAAGGCATCTCACATTACTTACAGAACAAAAAGCATCTAAGTTGCTGGCTTGTAAAAAGGGAAAAGAAAGTCTTAAGATGAAAGAGAGTTATATTTTACCTCACTCATAAAAACCTGTTTATTTTTTTGTTGGGTGGTGTCTTTTTTCCTTTCAATAGAACTCTCAAAAAAGTGCAGTTTCACTGGTTCATATCACAATGTTAATTTTATTAAGCAGTAAGACCAGACAGGGCTTGAATTATTGTTCAATAATTTATGCTTAGGTGCATTCTCAGGCATGAGCCTGAAGGCTGCGCGTTATCAAGTCTCACATAAATTATGTTGTGGTTGAAATAAAATAAATAAAATAAAATAAAATAAAAT
>JAOEHX010059270.1:0-19902 GCA_025448015.1 Bolborhynchus lineola
CAGGGGCTTGGAGCAACTGCTCTATGGAAGGTGTCCCTGCCCGTGGCAGGGATTGGAGCTGGAGGAGCTTTAAGGTCTCTTCCTCCCTTCCACCACAAACCAGTCTGGGATTCTGTGATTGCAATTTCTCAATGAACTCAGATTCAGTTCTTTTTAACTCCTGGTCATGTCAAGTTCCAGTGATTTTCATTTTTCCATATCCTTTGGGCAGTGCTTGTCAGCTGCTCATTACCCTACATTAGATCTGGCCAAGGAAGATGCTCCATTTCTGCATGTTTTAACTTTGGCTGACAAAGTGCCCATCCTATTTCAAGTTCCCAACAGTACTCACAGCAGCAGCATGTTCAAGGTATGTCTCATCTCCTCAAACAACCAGGCTGCAGCAGTGGAAGGCACTCTTGTCCTGTGATTCCGTAATGGCTCTAATCAAAGTCTTTTTACAGAGCTCTGTGAGAATCAAATGGGCAATTTCCATCTATCCATTTGTTTGCTTTTGGAATATGTATTTCTGAAAGCATTCGTGTATCTCCATCCAGTTGCCAAATGACTTTGGTTAGCATCACCAACCGCATCTGAATAGCAGAGGTTTGCCATGATAAGAGACTTTATTTTTCTGCTTCCTAAAGAGATGACGGGCATTTTTAATGGGGGAGAAGGATATATGGGATACAGATAGGACAGCAAAAAAAAGAACAAAAACCCCACACATTGAATTCCGAGCCATGTTTTGTGTCCAAGTTTTTATAAACTTGGGAATTTAGGAGCATTTTTACAATGGCCAAAGAAAAGCAGAAGCATAGAGGCAATGAATAAAATACTTCCAGAGAGAAAGCTAGGGGTTTAAGTTCTATCAGCTTAGGAATTCTCAGGTAAACAACATTCCCAGGTAACATCTTCTAATATAACTGATCTTTGCTTTGCTCTCCTGTAGCAAGAGCATCACATAAATAAGGACAACACTTTGTTACTCTGCCATAGCAGAAACCCTTCCAATAAGTATCCAGCCATCGCTCAGTGCTCTAAAAAAGCGTCTCAAGCTGCCTCAATTTTGAGCAAACAACCCAAGGCACTCAAATAACGTCAGCTTTAGTTTTCAAAGCACAGCCTCTGCTGTTCCTGCAGGACTGCTCCGGAGAGCACAGCTCCAGCTCAATCCCACCAGCCCATCAGTTACAGCACCAAAAGACTTCGCAAAACACATCCCTGGAAATTTCATTTGGGACGGGGTGAGGTGGGTGCAGAGAACTCAGTGGGGGGATAAATCTCAGCAACACAAACACAGAACTTGCATGTGCAAACTGCGGGTTTCAGAAGTCTCCTTCCCAACATCTCCTTTTTAAACCTTTTATGCATGAAAAATGGAAACAGTGGTTCTGTCAAGCACTGAAATCAATGCTTCTCTTTCTAAATGAACATCTCTTCCAGAGATAACTTCAGAATTCATGGCACTATGGTGGGGTTTTCTGCTGAAAGGATCAAAAACAAATGCTGAAATCCCTATTAAATGCCTTTCCCATTTTTTGCAATCTATTACATGACTATGTACAGAATACAAAACTGTCTGCCATACTTAAACTGGGAGAATCCTGGTGCGGTATCATCTAAATGAGCACCTACGAGTTGTAAGCCAGCAGTTCTGTGAGCACCAAAATGAATGGACTCAGATTTCCTTAGGTTTGAGTTATTGTCTTATTCGAGTTTTTAAAGAGAGCAAGGCTGCAGATCAGACTCAGCCCATATTAGACATCAGAAAAGAAATGCCATAAAGAATCCTCAAAGGAGGAGTGAATCCATGGGTGTCTATTTATAAAACACAAGCTCCAATTATACCTTGTGCAGACATGAGGCATTCCTAATGTCACTGCTCTGGATCCTCTCATGTCTGCCAAGCCTCAACATCCCTCCCCCTGCAGCAGAAGGGATGGTGTACTACACACACTGAAAGCCACAAGGCAGAAGCCATTTCCATCTCATGTCCACCATTCCTTGAGCGGGAAGACTCAACTTTGTGTGTAGGGGAGAGGAATGTGGAACAGTTTCTCCTTCAGCATCTATGGCAGAGTTAGGAAGAGCAGTGCTGACCCAGCACCTCTGAATCAGCTTTCCTAACTCTCTCAAGAAGAGCATGGAAAAGCTTCACTTACACAAGCAATTCCTCATGGACTCCAGACCCTTCTGCTCAGCTGTGTGCACCTTCAGGCTCTGGGTCCGCTCAGGCAGCCCTGGGTGGGAAGGGCTGCACACAGCACCAGGCTCGCAATAAAGCTCCAGTTGTATGTGGGTGAATGAAAACATTTTCTTCACCATATGGTATACTATGAAAATAATTGCCAAATGACAGAAGCTCGCTAATATTGATGCCAAATACAGAGATAATACTGTCAACTTGTGATCAGCCTACATTTCTCTCTTCTGAGGCATACAAAACATCTCTTTTGAGATGTTTTAAAAACATCCAGAGGAAGCTTTAGACTGAACTCCGCAGAGTTTTCAAGTATCCTTGCACAAACCTAAGACCACTTTATGAACCTAAGGGTTATATGTGCAGTGTATTTCACACTGATAAGCCAAACTGTTGCTGTTGTTTGGTGTCTTTCTGACCAGAGATGTGCAGAAGAGTCATCACCAAAACTATCAGATTTTAAATCATGTTTCCTGAGACACTTTATTTTACAATGGTTTGTATGGGCATCCCTCACTGCTGCAGTTGGTTTATAACTTGGAAGAAACAAGTTGTGCTACAGGTCAAAACCTAACAAGCATGGACAGTCTGTGAAGCTGTGCTGAGCCCGCAGCATCCTTTCCTGTTAGCTTTCATTTATTCATCACAGAGCATTTGTCTAAATAACCTCTGGCATCACACGCACATGTTTTGTCCTTGGGAGAGGAGTGACATGGGAGAGGAGCACTGTACACTCCTGTTCCCTGCGGGATGGGTGATGGAGGCTGCGTACATGGAGAAGGAGAGACTGCTGTCCAGAGTATGAGCCATAGAATCCCAGACTGGTTTGTGTTGGAAAGGACCGTAAAGCTCCTCCAGTTCCAATCCCCTGCCGTGGGCAGGGACACCTTCCACTAGAGGAGGCTGCTAGAGTCACATGCTTTTCTTTAGGACAGATTCACCTCCAGTCCAATGTCATGGAATCTCCTGTGGTTTTTTTCCTTCTAAAACACACTCAAAAATACACTCTAATTGTCTGGAAATATGCACCCTTATCACATTCAAATTGCTCATCTAGAAGCATAACTCTAACTACTTAGGCTAACCGAACCAAATTCCTCCAACCTATACTCGTAACTGAGCAACCACTCTTGGAATCTTCTGAAGCATCTCCACTTGTTCAGCAGCCCTACTGCAAGCTTGGGCTTACTCGGGTACCTCTCGCCCTACCAACTGCAGCCACTGTGAGCCCACAGCCCCGAGCTGCCTGGTTCAGCTTCAGCTCTGGCCCTGCTCTGAGCAGCAGCTTGTACTCAGCACCTCAGGAAGGTTCCTCGGTCATCTTCGTTCTATACTTCTAAAGCATAGGCCAGCCCTCAAACAAGCCAGCCCCTGAAGGAGCATCACATCAACGGTGACCACCAGTAACACCAGTACTGTGCTTAAGAGGATGTTTTGAACCACCTTGGACCCATTCCAGGGTACCTTCATCTCTCCAGCTTTTGCAATAGCTTTCTTTGCAGGAAAATATCAAACTCCCTAAAATGAAGCAGATTTCCATAATGCTCTCTCCTTTTTCACAAGGTCTGTTTGTAGCAAAAGGTGAACTGGTACGATATGAGTTTTTGAAGGAAGGGGAGGGGACTGCTAGTCTTTTGGTATGCAGTACACTGGCTGGAGGACCTGAAGACCGCTGATCACAGCATATCATATGAACCAACCTGATAAACTGATTCATGTACTCACTTCACATTATCCTACTCTGTTCTCTATTTGATTTACATGTATAATTTAGCTTACTCATTTAATCTCGTTAATAAAATATCAGATTGGAAGCCTGGTGGATTGCATGTTTTCTCCCAGGGTATTAAGATTAAAAACCCAAGGAATCCCCAGACAGTGACTTTGTAAGTCTCTGAGAGGCGGTACAAAGAAATGTCTTGGAGCACTTCCACAACTAATGCTCAGACCCCAGCACCGCTGAGTGCACAGGAAACAATACTTGTACCTCAGCCACTTCTTTTGTCTATCAGCAGAGGTTGGGAACCTGTGAGGAAGGGCAGTGGTGGGGATAAACCCTCCCTCTGAAAGGCTGATCACTTCCCTGAAAAATCAATCCCGGCTTCTCACAGGGCTGCACAGTGAAATAGCCCCTGCGCCGCTTGGATTCGGCACCATCAGGAGCAACACATGGATAAACCACGGAAAAAGTCAGCTTTGGCCACGCTTCTGGTCAAGAACGTAAATGGAATTTCACAGTCACACTAACAGGGACCAATTACCCTTCTGAATATTGAAGAGTTTCTAGGAGAGGAGATGTAACAGCAGAACAAACAGAGCCGCAAACCAACCACTACAAGACATGATTTATCTCTGCGATCTCCAGCAAGCAGCAGGGCTCATATCTGAATATCCACACTGCAGCCTCAGTGTGGCATTGCAGAAAGATGCTGTCTCTGTCAAAGAAATTGAAATAAGCACAAGAAGCGAACCACAAACTGCTAGGGTAGGGTACATTTACAAAATAAGCTTAATTCATCAAAAAGTACAGCTTGACAGTGCACGCGCTGCTTATTTCTCATACCTAACTCCTCAGTACATCCTTACACACATAAATGCATGCTCCACGCAGAGAGACTCGAAAGACACAACCTTAAACTGTGCTCCAGTTACAAGTGGAGGCTACTGCTGAGGGAGGTACAGACAGTCTGTTTGGAACGCCAAATTTTGAGGAAAAGCTTTTCAACATCAGCTTAGATTAATAGTTTCCAGATGTTCCAGACCTCCCTCTCCAAGATGACCTCTGTCACTTTCCAATGAAACAGCCTCATCTGCACATCTTTACATAGTAAATCTAAATTCCAAATCAGAGAAGCTTTAAAAGACAGGCAGATTTATTGCCCTAAAAGTGAACATCTCCATTGGCATACCTGCAACTCTTAAAATTACTATTTTTCCCAAGTGAAATTAAGCCCCCGACCACAGCACCACAAAACCTTTCACATCAAGCATAAACATGCTTAAACTTTCGCGTATTTGTTACCTCGGTTTTAAGAAAATGAGGCTTGTGGCACCAGAGCCGTTTGTATTCTTGTGCCCATCCACCGTGAACACCTTTGGAACCAGCTGACTGCAATCAGATCTGACATAAAGACAGAGGTCCAAATGATAATATGTTCTTGCCAATGGTATGAAATTAAGTAACCAGAGACACCCTATTAGCGCTCAGCTTGAGAGCAAAAATGCAATATGAGCTTATGCTGTATTAGACACAGAGAACTCAGTCTGGAAACGCAAAGTCACGGGAAGCTGCCTCTGCCTGCAAAGAAATCAGATCTTGATTCTAAATAAATGACGTTCTATGTCTGAGCATCAGAATGCCCCGTGGAGGTCACTCGTATGGAGTATGTCGTGGTTTACACCCAGGCGGCAAATCAGCCACTCAGCCCTTGCTCTCCCCTCCCCGCTCCCAGAGGGATGGAGAGGAGAATGGAAACAATGTACTTCCCACGGGCTGAGATAAGAACAGTCCATAACCAAGGTATAGCTCAAACCACTGCTGCTACCACCAATAATAATAATGGCAAGGGAAATAACAAGGGAACAGAATACAACCGCTCACCACCCTCCGACCGATACCCAGCCCGACCAAGCAGTGATCAAACCCTTCCAGGTAACTGCCCCCAGTTCATATGCTGGGCATGATGTGCTGTGCTATGGAATACCTCTTTGGTCAGTTTGGGTCAGGTGTCCTGGCTCTGCTTCCTCCCGGCTTCCCTCCTCCCCGGCAGAGCATGAGGCTCAGAAAGTCCTTGGTCAGACCAAACATTACTGAGCAGCGACTGAAACCATCGCTGTTATCAGTGCTGTTTCCAGGCTGAAAGTCAAAACCACGGCACTGCACCAGCTACCAAGAAGGAGAAAAATGGCTGCTGCTGCTGAACCCAGGACAGCAGGTCAAATACTTCTGAAATTGTGCAGGGACATCCTTGCTGCTGTCCCTACTCCTGGGGTGCCTTTCTTTACAGAACCATGATCCTGGCAGAAATCTTTCTCGTGTAGGTGCTGGCAGGCAACAATCAACTCTTCAACTTTACTTTTAAGCTTGTAATTGTAAGCACATGTTTTTCACACCCTCAACAGCTCTCTGTTATAGGTTTTCTTAAATCTTTCCAGGGTTTTGGTACCTATTTTAAAGTATGACAAGTAAAGTATGCACAACACAGCACAGTAATCATGGCAGCATCAACACTGCTGCATCACCTCTTGGTGCTTCCTATTTCCCACCTAAACATTCAAACAATGGACATCTTCAGGTCTAAAATCAGCAGCAAGTTCCTTTTGTCATAGATCTGTGAACTTAAATTAGAAGGGATAATCAAATTCAGCATTCACTTCACTTGCTCGGCTCTAAGATAGAATTCCTGGCTTCCAGGACTGGTGTTTCTGGAAAGCATCACGATGGGAGCATGAAATCGCAGCATAAATATTAAACTCCAATAGACAAGTGAGGTAAGTCTAGCCAAGGGAAAATCACAGACAATGGTAAACTTCAAGCAATAACATGATTTTTGGGGGTATAGGCAGAGGCATTCTGCTTGCGTATGTGCACAAAGATGGAGCGTTTGATCCTGAGAAATAGACAAGAACCACTTTAAAACAAACTGAAACAATATCAGATTTATAGAAGCAATATACAAATTATCCATTTAAATAATCTAGGACATTTTCAATGCTTCATTGAAACCCTAAAACTGACTGAGGCTCATCTGTATACACAGAGAAGCAGAAGAATGAGCAGCTCCAACGAATGCCAGCAACATCTGACCCCCTCCAGGAAACAAACCACAGAAGACTTATGACAAATGGATTTGCCCAGAGCAAAATCTGAGAATGGATGTTCAAATGCTCATCATTTGGTAGCAATTAGTCAGAGTGGTTTGAAATAACACCTCTAGTTCTACAGTAATGACGTGTCATTCACACACAGCTCCCAGAGGTTACAATGCACCACAACTACAGGAATCCTAATGCAGTGCTCTGAAGGCTGAAGATGTTTACTAGTAATGGAGATGATGGACCCAGCTCCTTGTGGTGCTCACTGACAGCTTTCTGCAGCTCATCACACCAGGTACAGCCAGACAAGGAATGTTTCACAGGATTCCTCTATGCTGGCAGTAGAGGACCCATTCCCACTTAAAATGGTGGCACAAAGGATGTAAATACAGCAAAACCAAACCCAGGATTGCAAGAAAATTCACGGGTTTTAAGACTGTGACCTTACTAATAAGAAAACTGACTGAGCTGGGAGACAAAATGACTGCTCTGACGTAGATGGGACATTCTGTATTGATACAGAACCAAAATATCTGGAGGGAAAGTACTCATGTGCACTGGCTGGTGGGCACAGAAAGGGTAGTGATGAAATGGGGTACAAAACCTGGGGGGCAGTGAAGAACACCTAAATAAGAATGTTGGACACTAGAATGAATATAATGTGCTACTAAATGCTGCCACCAAAATGCTTTAACTCGCAGAACCAGGAAATAACAAGTTCAATCAATAGAAGCACATAAAGAAGGTAACTGCACATACAGATAAAACACAGAGGCTGCAAAATCCTGCTTCAACACGCAACAATGTGAAGAGGGTGACACAAAATGCCTCATCAGCTTTCCTTTCCTCACAGAAATACACCGCTGCACTAACTGCGTGGAATGAGATCCCACGAGGTACCAGGCTTAGGTAGGAATATGGCCAAAGAACCTGTGCTGGGATTTCCTCCCACACTTCTATGGCAATAAAAACACACAACCCCCTTTTGCCATCCCATGATATTCATTGAAAAGCATTCATTCCTGTTAGGAAAGCTTACCAGTTTTCTGCATATTTGTTCCTTTTTTATAGTTCTGAGTCAAGCTGCTCCCCCTCTGTTTTCTTGAAAGGTATAAAACCATCAAAACCCACAATTGTCCTAAAGGACAAGGCTCATTTTCCTACAAGAAAGGCCTACCCCATAACCACACCATCACATTGCTGCTTTTGAAGGATATACTACTCAGTGACTTCATTCTCTGTGACTACCAAGGAGCCACACAGTCTTTCAGGAGCCTAGCGACCAGCCCAGGAAGACAGCACCATTCCCAGGCTGATTCCAACCTTCAGCAAGGGTTGATGTGAACCCCATCAGAGCCAGGGCTGGGCAGGAGCCTCCAGAGAGGCAGACCCCAGAGGGGTTCAACGCGTGCTGATGGTTCACACTGCCCCTACAACCGTGAAGGTTTTCCCATGAGCAGCATTCCCTGGAAGCACTGCAGTGCTCTCCTGCTGTGCAGTGGTTATACGTTACTGAAATGCTTCACTTATAGCAAGGGAAATAAGCCTCCTTACCGCACCGCCGAGCGCAGTGACCACTGTGTCCTTCCCAATGGAGTAAGGAGTGGAGCAGAGGACAGCAGCCTCTCCAAAGCCGGGATCCCGTCTGCCCCTCTGCCACAGGGATGAACCTTTTTGGCCATTATGCATCCCGTTCAGCAGCCTTCCCAGGGTAGCCTTGTTCAGTCCTTCAGCAGTGGTCCTCCAGCAGCAGATTTGGTATTTTCCTGGGTAATCCACACACAGCAATGCCACCCCACGACACACGGGCCAGGAGGGATTGGCTCTCTCCTCGTTTTCCTCTCCAGTATCTGCACCAGCAACTTCAATGGAAGAAGGGCCCATGCATCAGCCCTTTCTGTTCAGTAATGGGCCAGGTGTGCTCCCTTTCCCAATCTATTCCTCAGGGCATTTGACCTCTCCAGCGTAATTCCAGAGAACGCTGGTGCAGCTGTGTGCTGCAGTGTGCCTCAGACTGTTGGTGAGCAGGGACAGAATGCCTCAGACCATCAGCTCCTTCTATGGTCCCAGACCAGGCCAGGAACATGACCCTGCAGATGCATGAGCTTGCTTGTGCCCAGAGCTGTTGCCCATCCACAGCTTCTCCAGCAAGGGGTCACCAGGAGCACCTGTGACCCTGAAGAACAGGAGTCCCTTCCTGGAGCCAGGTATTGAAAGGCATCCATTGAATATTTCTTCCTTTGCTCAACAGTGGGGCCACCTTCCTACATCCTTCACTATGTGTCATCCTCAAGAATAAGCAGCCAATTAAAGCAGGAAAGGAATAATGAAGCACTTCCCAGTTTAAAATACACCGGAACACCTAGGAAAGAACATAAAACTCATTAGGTCACATGTGATACCTGTATTCCTGTAATGACTGTGCAAACAAAATCTTTGGTGCTGATTGAAGTCAAAAGAAAAAAAACCTCCTTTGTTTTAACTGAAATTAGCTTAAGAAGATAATTTCAATATATTGTTTCCTTAATATATTTCCAGAGGTTCTCTCAAACACCACGGTTTCCTATGTACACACAAAGGTTTCTTTCAGGTTTTAGAGAAACCTTTTGTTACCTGACTACACTCTCCCCAGTCCCTGGCATCCATTTACCTTGGCTTTGCTTTAACATATACCTGAAGACAACTGCAATTCTTAAATTGACTTAGTCATTGAAGTAAGATTGAGAAGGAAATATTCGCAAAGCTTATTTGCAGTGTGTGGAAATCAAGAAGCAATAGAGCAAACTGTTACCCAGACCTTCTTTGAAAGACTTTGCTAACATAGATTTACTCATAGAGGCATTTAGGGCAAGAGGAGTACTGACCCTAAAACAACTAAAACTTGAACATTTTCATTTAGTTGTGCGCTGCTTCAAGAAAACATTATCTTTTATCCTTAAAATTCAGTTCTAATTACTTCTGAAACTTATAATTAAATATATTTGGGGGAAAAAAAACAAACCAGAGAGAAAGAGGCATACTCATAGCAGTACAGTCATTGTTTTTTCTTACACCGAACTGATGAAGCTTCACCCCCCAGACTGTGCTTCAAACTTCTTAGTGGGTAAACACATGACTGGGGTGTCTCAGCTTCAGAAAGCGTGTAAAACTAGCTCTGGCACACAACGGAGTGCTGAGCAAGAGGAGGGATTCAGGTTAATATTCCTGCATCCGAGGAGGAGGCAGCGGCTATCCGGTCACGTGAGGATGGAAACGGATCAATGAAATTCCTGTTCACCCCATCCCAGAACAAATTAACCTTTGTTGTATTCTAATAAAAAAGGGTTTCACTTCTGCTCGCTCGCAGACAGAAAACACCAAAGGGAAAAGCTCCTCCCTCGCTGGCATCAATCCCATTGATGGGAAACACACAGCAGCCGGTCTGCATGAGAGAGGCGGCAGAATCAGATGCCTTCTATTGTATTTCCATCAGACAAGCGGAGCACAGACACCCCCAAACCAAAACTTGAATTGATCATTACATAAGATAGAAGAACTGCAAACTCCACGAATCCCATTCCTGCCTGAGAGAAGTTCTCAAGGCCTGGAAATCAGAATAGCGTTTCTGATTTTAGCCCAAACAGGCTAAAGCAGAGAAGCCCTCACCTTACACATGCAGTGATTTATTTAGCAGGTAAATGGTGGTGCTGGTATTTATGAAAACATTCTTGTAAGAAGAAATCCAAGACATCATTTGACAACTGAGAGTTTCTGGTCAGAGTTATTTTCCTTAACAAGTGCTTGAGCTGTTTTTCTTGGGAGAAACACATTATTCAAAACACTTTTCAGTGCAAAAACTATTTCACAGCCAATTTCCATCCAGATTTAAGCTGTTACCTGCAGCAACAGCCAACTTGGCACTGCCTCTCTGAAGCACACACTTCAGTTGCTCTCAGGAGTTGTGTGACCCTTCACACTGCAGCAGCTCTGCACAAGGATGTCCATCTTCAGCGAGAAACAGAGTAATATGCCCTGAATTACTGAGGAAGGCCTATGATTCACTGCTGGGTTTGTGATGGCTGGAAGGGGACCAGAGTTCGTTCCAGGCCTTTTGAAAGGCTTTGGCAGCACCAAAGTCTTGACAATTCAGCAGCAGTTACTTAATTTTTTATGGACTATTTCATGTATTAGGAGGAACAAAGCCTAAAATGCAAGTGTTGGCTGCTCTGTTCCCTGAGGACAAAGCCCACATCACAACCACTACCCCACTCACGATAGCGTGCGGATGAGGAGATGTCTTCAGCATGCACTGGGCATTCAGAATGATTTTAAAACCAGACCTTCTCTGGGCTGCTTCCCCTTAAGCAAAGGTATTTGCTTTTGTGTGGCTGCTTACTGACAACGTTCCAGGTATTTGCAAAGACTCTTCCTGGAAAGCCCTCTTGCTGACAAACCTCACCTAACAAAGTTAGGGGCTCCTGAACAAAGCTGGGTAGACAGCGTGAGCTGTGGGAAAGGAGGAGTTAAATATGCTGGAGGGAAGATGAATCAACTAAAGCTGGGAGAAGTCTGCTCATAACTTTGGGGTTTAACCTGTTTGGGACAGTTGGCATCTGCCATGCAGAGTTGCCCTGAAACAGTGGGGTTTGAGGCTGGGTTAGGCTGATGCTCTGGAAAGTAGCAAGTGACTTCCACACCCTACCAGTGGAGCAATGCTCTCCCCATTCCTTCCGCTCCACTTGGCACCTGCCAGCATTCCCAGGAAAATTGCCACACCATGTTTATGAGGCCAGATGGGGACTTTGGGCATCCCCGTCTCACCGGAGGAGCCTGTCCAATGCCCTGGAACCAAGCACTTCCCTTCCCTGCCTCTACTTGCAAAGGCAAAGAATGTCATCTGCAGTTTGCATTCTGGTGACGACTCACTTGCAATAAGCATATCAATCATATAGAATTAAGTTGTCAACCCTTAATTTAGGGTGTTGCACCACTCGAAAAAGCAAATATAAATACCAAAGCAAAGTGACAGGAAGAAAGAAAAGACTTCTCGCTACAATTTTTATGGCCAGAGAAACCCCAGACTTCTTGCTTCTCTTGTTATTCCAGTTAAAAACTGAGATTTCATTGTTTAATGTTTCAGTTGAATAAATCTCAAGTATATTTGATATGAAATTTAGATCTAACATTTGTGAATATGTAGCTAACCCTTCAGAAATACCATCACTGCAGTGTACTTATGAAATACTAACCCAAGCTCTGACTACTGGCAGCCAGAGTTAGAGACACGAAAAATAAACCCATGTTCTGAAGAGCACAGAGGGTAAATCAATGGGAACGATTTACAGAAATGGAAGGCAGGTCCAATATACAGCAGAGGTGGCTTGAGCTTTTGTGCAGAATTAGCTTTAACAAGAAATGACATTTTGATGAAGATTGCTCAAAATTTTAGTGGCATTTACAGGAAAAATCTAATGATTTCAAGTAAAAAGAGTGGTTTGGACACAGCTGATGGTGCAGTGCACTGGTCGGACCGCATGGTTGTAGGCATCATGCTGCAGACCACTGGGGGCCTACAAGCACGAGGGGACACGGAGCTGCCCTTGGACAGAATGTCAACATGCTCAAAGCATTATGATTTCTGTCAGCCAATTTAATTTGCTGTTGGTTGCAATAGAATTCCATTCATTTCATTCAGATCCTGAATGATATATTTTGGCTGTAATCTTATTTACTAAGCTGTATTATGAAATCTATGAGTTTTCTCCACACAGCCAGCATTCCATACAGCCATTTTCCTGACTTAACCCTCCATCAGTCTGATTTCTTTTGCAAGAGATCCACGTCAGAGGTTCCCAAACAAAACAATGCATGCTTTGCCTGAAAATCTTGCTGTAATTGTCTTCTCACTTTCATAGACCCGGACATGTTTGGGTTGGAAGGGGGCTTAAAGCTCATCTAGTTCCAACTCCCTGTCACAGGTAGGGACACCTTCCACTCCAGCAGCTTGCTCCAAGCCCCTGTGTCCAACCTGGCCTTGAATACTGCTGGGGATGGGGCAACCATGGCTTCTCTGGGCACCCTGTGCCAGCGCCTCATTCCTTATGTCTACCTGAACTTCCCCTCTTTCAGTCTGAACCCATCAACCCTTGTCCTGTCACTACAGTCCCTCATGTGTCCTATCACTACAGTTCCTCTCTCGCATTCTTGTAGCCCCCTTCAGATACTGGAAGGCTGCTCTGAGGTCTCCACGCAGCTTCTCTTCTCCAGGCTGAACAGCCCTAATGTTCTCACCCTGTCTCCCAACAGGAGGTGCTCCATCCCCTGATCATCCTCGTGGCCTCCTCCAGGCTTGCTCCAACAGCTCTACGTCCTTCTTATGTTGAGGCCACCAGAACTGCACACAGTGCTGCAAGTGGGGGTCTCATGAGAGCAGAAGAGGGGCAGCACCACCTCCTCCAACCCACTCTAGAAGGAGAGATGCCCAAATGCTCTGGGAGCCCACGGAGGCTGCTCCTGCCTCTCCCAGCACCATTTATGTTAAAATCAAATGAAAAGAATTCAAGATCCCACCAGGATCTTGACAGGTGAACTGCAAAAGGGATTCTCCCCCCTCAAATTCCAGAAAGATTTTCAGCCCCAATATATATTAGAAATATGAATAGATGGCAAAGCCCACTTTAAAAATTCATCATTTAATAAGCCAAGGGACAAGTTAGTTCCTTTCTTCTGATGGAGAACTTCTACCGGGGAAGTTTTATTATGAGAAAAAGGTAATAAAGAATCTGATCCAGTGATTCTGATTATTTCTAGGAGAGCCAGGAAAAGATCAGTGTGACCCTTCTGTCATACTATGAACCACCTTACTTGGGAAGTATCCCAGGGAGGCAAAATGAAAACCAGTGGAATTAAGCCCAATTCTATATTCAGCTCAGCACTGATGACAGTCAGTCAGGGATGACCAATAAATGAAAGCAGCCAGTATGGAATTGCAAGTTATTGGGGTCTTTTTGGCTTGGAAATGATCCCTTTGGAAAAGATGAGCCCATGACCATGGTCTCTGCTCTGCACCAGGTACACAGGCTCTGGTCATCACTAGACCAAAGCTCCTGAGCATCCCTGCAGTGTTCAAGGCCAGGCTGGACACACGGGCTTGGAGCAAGCTGCTCTAGCAGAAGGCATCCCTGCCCGTGGCAGGAGTTGGAACTGCAGGAGCTTTAAGCTCCCTTCCAACCTAACCCAGGCTGGGATCCTATGATTTCCTCCACGGGAGACCTGGGACATGCAGAGACCTCAACCAGTTGCAAACACCCTCAGTGAAAACAAGGCAAACCGCTGAAGCTGGTACTAGATACTTAATCTCTAACACCAGAATTCATCACGTTGAGCAGGGATCTTTCACAGGTTACACTCTAAAGCTAAGCTTAGCTTTTTGGAGCAACCCCCTTCATTGTATTTAGAGCATTATTTTCAGTCAGAGCCCTCCTAAGAACACTGCAATAATCACATCTCTGTGGAGTATGAAGAGAATCTTTTCAGAAACCACACAAAGAGATCAGGATAAATTCTGCAGCTGCACAGCAGAAAACAATGTAGAAAAGAACAGAAAAACATTATTTCACCATTAAAAACAGATAAATAAGACCAGATCACTTCACAATACTGCAACAGATTGTTCTCAATAGAAGCAGCTTGGATGCAGTCAGAGCAATCAAGTTGAGACCCGCTTTGGTAGCAGAGTTAATATTAGCTGGGAGAAATTAATTCCATAAAACTGGAATCTGGTTTGTTGGCTTTTATTGATCAACAACTGAGTGTTAGGCGAAGCATTGCACAACTGACTTGTCAGAAATACTACCTTTCAGAAGGCAACGAGGCAACAAAACATCTCCTTATCTGTACTAGAGCCACTGCGGGGAAAGATGATAATCTCTTGGCACGGTACTGCCTACATAATAGAGAGATTTATACTGGCAATAATGCCTTTAAGTTGTAATTAACAACAGTTTAGCAGTTTCATTTACTGTGGAAGGGAAGGCTGTTATTAGAGGAACATACTTGGTGACACCTACATGTGGTGCACCTCACTGACAGCTCAATGTGCTTTGGTATCTGGTGCTGCTCGTGGATGTTGTACAGTGAAACACCTACTTTGTGCACAACCAGGTACAAGTTAATGGATGTGCAATAACACTTCAATAGGTTGTGTCTAAGGTCTCAAGAGATGGAGCTGGGGAGTGTATCTTGACAACACCCCCAAAGGATGGCACAGGCCAGGGGGAGAGCAGCAGCAGGGGCTCCTCGGGAGGGACAGAGCTGCCTGCACCACACTGAGTGAGCTTCTGCCCAGAACAGGGCTGGTAAAGGTAACACAGATCCTCAGCAGCCATAACACAGCAAGACTGAGGATCTTCACTGGCACAGGGTGCCCAGAGAAGCTGTGGCTGCCCCATCCCTGCAGTGCTCAAGGCCAGGTTGGACACAGGGGCTTGGAGCAACTGCTCTATGGAAGGTGTCCCTGCCCTTGGCAGGGGTTGGAGCTGGGGGAGCTTTAAGGTCCCTTCAAACCCAAACAGGTCTAAGATTCTGTGACCTGGACATGAGGGGAAAATGCACTTCTTCCACCCTTTAGCTACCTGAAAACATGCCTAAGCCAATGTGTTTTCTTCCATTCCGAGTACACTGTCATTGAACACACCTTGACTATGTATCCACATTCCTGTTTTTCTCCCTTTTCAACTCTCTCAAAATAGTAATGAGCCTGTCATCCCAATTGCCCTGACACTCATCTGCTTCTGGTGTCAGGCCTAGAATTCAGACACCCTTCCACAAGCTGTTTTTGCTGCTGTGTAGCAATACAAAAGCCTATTCATACAGCCCATGCATTTGTCAATATGATGAGGACTATTATCTCTCAGAAGCTGAGTTCATTACCTGCTTTGATGCTATCAGTACTTTACAGAGTACTAACATCAGATAGAGAGCATTAGAAAACAGACTGCCTTCATATTAGGCATCTGCATGGATAAAATCAGGGGAGCTTACATGTTTACCAGAAACATTAATAACTAGATGCCTTTAATGTTGACCCATTCTAATACCAAAGCCACATCAATTGAACTGAAAAACTATCTATACATTTCCTGTGCTGCTTCAGGTTAAAGGTATGTCTCCTCAGAGTGTTTTAATAAGTCTCCGTTAAAACGAGCAGGAATGGACCCATTTTTCAACTGCCTTCATGCTGCTAGATAACAGATGGTAAAAACAATGGCTTTTCTTCAAGTCCAAAGTGTTTGGAGTAGTTTGAAGTGTTTGTGGCTATACTTAGCATGATAACCTCCATGCTGCTAAGTTACGCTCTTACTATTTTAACACCTTAGCAGCTCCAGCAAGCACTCAGACAGAGGTGCCCTCAGCACATCTGGAGGGGACACTGGGGTGAGGAGGAGGGGGACATAACCTTTCCTCCAAGGAGAACACAAACCATGGAGGCACTTCTGCAGCTCAATTCTCCAATGACCACGTGAGAGCTGGAATACATGAGGAGTCACAAAAATATATCAGGATATCAGAAGCTGGAGGGAAGAATAGGAGCATTGCCTTTCAAAACCAGTGGTTCCAGATGGTTTTGCTCATGCTGGATTATAGCCCCTGTTGAATCCAAGAAGTTTGCCAGGGGGCAAAACTTCACTCTTATACAGTCAGGAGCTCTGTGTGGACATTCAAATGCACCCATATTCAGAGAGAAGCAATTGATGGCTCCCTTTAGGTTATGCCAAATAACCACTGTAACACATGAATCCTAGCAATATAACTCATCACTAGCCAGTCAAAAACGAGTTAAATGAGCCTTTGCTTGATAAATCCAAACTTCTTGCAGTGAGAGTTTGGAAAGCAGAATTATCTCAGCACCAAGTTACTGCCTCGTGCAGCAAACCCTGAGGATGATCGCATACACAGCCTGCTGCATCGGACAGCCCCTGTTGTGGGGCGCAGTACATTTCAAAGAAGGGCCTTAAGAACCATGGAAGAGCCATTATTTAAGGCTCAGCCCTCAAACACAGGTGTGTTTGTTAACACTTCTCCCGTGAAGAGCTGAAAGCCCTCAGCAGAAGAGACCCATTTCTTACCAAGCTCACTCTGCCGATGGCAAAGTGAGACAGAATGCTTACCCTGACCGCCTGAGATGCAGAACCTGGGTCAGCTGAAACCAGAACTCTTCGCACACCATGGTCCTTACTTGTCAGATTCAAAGCCTCATTGAAAATATGCTCTCCTGATGGATTTTCAGCAAGTGGGTGCATGGACTGGAGATTTTTTAAGAGGCCAGATTTGAGGTTTTGTTAGAAATCACACTGTAAACCTCTCATTTTTGCTATAGACATCACAAAATTCATCTCTGTGCTCATCAGGGACCGGAAAGTGACTTCTCCTTTAAAGTGATTTTGCTAGAAGTGTGCTGTGAATACTTGATCAGTTGTAGACAGATTGACTTGCAGACTTGTTCTGTGCTACCTGCTTAAAATATTATGTACCCCAGAAATACATTTGGTAGCCAGAGGCAATTCAATATGTGCAGCTTTCGTTTTGCCTGCAGTAACGAACACCACAGCTAGACATTTAAAAATACCCATTTCAAGGGGAAAAAGCCCTCCCAATAAGCAGCTGTGTTTCCGCCATCTAGATTTGGATGATTTTGTCCATATCTCCAAAAGCCATCAGTATTTTGGTGATACTTCAGGACTGACATGACACAGCATCAAGATTTGATAACAGACGTGTCAAGAGAGCACTTTGATGGTTTAAAGACGGAGCATAGTTACTCTTTTCCTGTGACATTTGTCTTCCAACTCTTCCTCACTTTACTAGCTCTAATCAGACCTAGACTTTAAGGATCAGAACAGATCCATTTCTAGCAGTCTTGATGCATTATCCATTTACAAGAGTTTTTAAACTTTGCTATACCTATTTTCATGTATGTAATATACATATGTACATACACACGTTTATTTAGATTTTATCTTGAATACAGATAGCTAAAGAGATTGCCAAGCACTTCTCACCCAGAAAAGAAATGCATGGATTAGCATCATTCTTCCAGTTCCCAGATGAACACAGCTAACTGGTTCCATCCCTGGGACAGCACATGGTTTCACCCAGAAACAGTGCTTTGACACTGATATAATCCCTTTCAGCTTCATAGTGGCAGCGGGAAATCAAATACTGACTCCATTTCTCAGCCAAATACACACACACACAGAGGCAAACCACAGAAAAGGTCATCTGAGCTCAACCACTAATGTTATAAATTCATCTGGGATAAAGCAGCTCTTCAGAAGCAACACGAAGGCAATAGTAGAGGTGCAGTATGTATAAAGTAATCCAAGAGCTTGAACCTGTGGATCCTGGGTAGCAAGCAAGCCATGGGGCCACAGGTTTTTAGGAGGAGCCTATCAAGCAGCAAGATGGAAACCTAAAATTGTCCCTGCTCAGGCTTCCTGCAAAGGACTTGGACAGACTACAGGAAAACTGCCTCCATCACTGCCCCAGATTCCATAATCTAAACTATCCTGAAGCCTGAAAGACTTGCTGAGAGACCTCAGTTCCTTCTGAGCCCTCACCAGGCACTTCAGCTTTATCTCCTCAAAACACAGAGTCCACACAAAGCCCCATCCCTTAAAGCATGAGCAAAAAAGATGTACCTGCATTTACAGGCATAGTTCCTTGCCCTTTATCCTGAACTCCCAGCCTGGACAGAAGCAGTACACATGAGGGAGGTGGTAAAACATCCCTCAAAGGATGACTTGATTCTCAGTGATGTCCACAGCACAGAACATGACAGAAGGGGGGATATGAGTGAAAACACAGCAAGGAAGCCCAGAGGAGAGATACTAATGTCAAAGAGTGACAGGGGCAAGCAAGCATCTAAGTTCAGCTTTAAACAAGCAAGTGCTCAGAGGCCCCTCAGGTGACCCCCCCTTAGATGTTTGCTACAAGTCTCTGGGGCTCAGCCAGGGGCAAGGTCCTGATGCCCTAGCACCAGTGTGCACACAGCGAGCAGAGTGCTACCATGAATGTGAAACTCTGTCAGGCTCCATTCAGTCCCAGCTCTATTCTGCCACCTCACAGAAGGAGGAGGAGGACTCATGGGAAGAAGAGATGACCCTGCGGGCACAGAGCTTGTGTTTAGCTCAAGCAGATGGCCAGGGACTGATCAACAACATCTAAACCATGTTTTAGCAGCCTCGATTAATAGAACATGGGCTCCTTTTGCTCTCTGGAGAAGCCACCTCTCCAGCAAGGGACAGGTTCTGCATCCACAGGATGCTGCAGCCAGATAAATGCTTCCAAAACACCTGCGGCTTGTTTCTACAAAAGGAACATTTCTGCAGTGTGAAAGCTTGCAAGAACATTGGCACCAAGCCTCCGGGGAGAGAAAATTGATACTAGTTCTGAACGCACAGCTAAAGGTGAAGATCCCTATAAGCTTAAATACATGCATTTGAATGCAAACCTCAAAATGACGCTGATAACTACAGACACTTGTAAAATCATTGAATATAACTCAGGCAAATGGGAAAGGTAAAAAGCAAAAGGATGCTGCACATGTGCCAGGCTATATAACGATCACTGAAAAAATACCACTTACACCTGCATTCGGGACCAAGCTGCTCGCTTTGCTCACAACGTTCTTGGTGTGCACAACTACACATTGGAATCCAGGAACGGTGTCTACTCCCCCCACATGTGGCATCATAGCTGAAAACCTGAATACATCATTTGATGAGATGTAACTAAAACTCAACTGAAGCCTTGTAATTAAATCCCAACCTGGTTTGTGTGGAAGGGACATTAAAGCTCCTCCAGCTCCAACCCCTGCCACGGGCAGGGACACCTTCCATAGAGCAGTTGCTCCAAGCCCCTGTGTC